>JANZLH020000423.1:241718-256351 GCA_026770325.2 Erythroxylum fimbriatum
GGAGATGCCCTCGATTTATTTGCTTGGATCAACAGTGAGCGAACTATTGTTTATTGGGAAGAACTGTTGAAAGCCCTACAGGAGAGTTATGGTCCGGCTGAGTTCCAGAATCCCGATGAACATTTATGCAACATTAAGCAAATCAGGAGCGTCCAAGAATATCGACAAGAATTTGCCAGACGTGCTGCACGCGTAAAGTTATGGCCTGAACATTGCTTACTGGGAATTTTTCTCAGTGGATTAAAAGAAGAACTGAAAGCAGATGTGAGAATTCACAAACCACGCTCGGTTTATAAGGCCATGAGCTTGGCCCTCGAATTTGAGTCCAAGCTAGGACAAAACCGTGGACCCAAAGGAACCGTTTGGGTTTCTCCTAATCGACCCAATGTTTACACCCAAAACACTCGTGCTTCTTCTTCTTCACGTGACAACCATCTTCCTCACGCAACAGCTCCATCGTCCACCCGACAGAGCATCTCCCAACCTGTAACTCAACAAAACCCAACACGTCCATGGGATTTAGAACGACAGAACCGATGGACCAAAGGTCTCTGTTTCAAGTGTAACGAGAGATTCGCTCCAGGTCATCGCTGTAAACAATCAACGTTCTCATTAATGGAGATTGCCGATGATGAAAATACCACGGAGGAGCCCCACGAGGAGGACGACGACAACAATGAAATTCCAGCAGACATGGCCGAAATCTCCTTGCATGCCATTTTGGGAAAGACTTCGGGAACTACTATGAAGCTTCAAGGAAAGATTGGCAATCGACAAGTCATTATACTAGTGGACAGTGGATCTACCCATAACTTCATTTCAGAATCCGTGGTCAAAGAACTTACGCTTCCAATCCACGAAGTCTCACCATTCGGAGTTCAAATTGGGAATGGAGATGTCATTCGTTGCAGCAGAGTGTGTAAAAACCTCCCTGTCCAATTGACGAACCTCACAATCACTCAAGATTTCTTCCCGTTTTCCATTGGGGGAGCAGATTTGGTATTGGGGATTAAATGGTTGGCATCTTTGAATACAGTACAAGCTAATTGGAGCGAAATGTTTCTGATTTTTTCTCTTGATGGCAAGCGATACAAGTTACAAGGCGTGCGCACTAATCAGCCAGATACCATATCATTACAGGTTTTACATCGTTTACCCAATAACCCAACTGACCTCCCTAAGCCTCCAGCCCCTATCCAATATGTGATACAAGAGTTTGCAAATGTGTTCCATGTACCGACATCACTACCTCCCTTCCGTACCCATGTCCACTCCATTCCACTCATCCCAAATAGCAAGCCTCCAAATTTGCGTCCCTATCGATACCCACACAACCAAAAAACCGAAATTGAAGAACAGGTTGCAGCTCTCCTATCTTCTGGTTTTATTCGTCCGAGCTCCAGTCCTTTTGCCAGTCCTGTCCTATTGGTAAAAAAGAAAGATAATTCGTGGAGACTTTGTGTGGACTATCGGAGCCTCAATCGCATTACCATACCAGATAAATATCCGATTCCCAACATTGATGAGCTCATTGATGAACTACATGGTGCAACCATATTCTCCAAAATTGATCTGCGTTCAGGATATCATCAGATTAGAGTCAATCCCTCAGACATATACAAAACAGCTTTCCGCACTCATTCGGGGCACTACGAATTTGTGGTAATGCCTTTCGGCCTTACCAATGCACCGTCGACTTTCCAAGCTGCAATGAACGATTTGTTCAGACCTTATCTACGCAAGTTCATTTTGGTGTTTTTCGACGACATTCTTATTTTCAGCCCAAGTACACAGCAACACATTAATCATCTTCGCACTGCCTTCCAATTGCTCTCTACTCATTCGTTTTTTGCGAATTCAAAGAAATGCTTATTTGGACAGACACAGATTGGGTTCTTGGGACATGTGATATCTCCAGAAGGTGTCGCAGTGGACCCAGACAAAATTTCAGCAGTTTTAGAATGGCCAATTCCCCAAAATGTGAAAGAACTTAGAGGATTTTTGGGGCTTACAGGTTACTACAGGAGATTTGTTCAGGGTTATGGTGTTCTTGCTCGCCCTCTGACTGAGTTGACGAAGAAAGATGGTTTTCGGTGGTCTTCTTCTGCTGAAGCAGCTTTCAATCGCCTAAAAACAGCTCTAACTACAGTTCCTGTCTTGCGTTTACCCAACTTCACGTGTCCTTTCACAGTTGAATGTGATGCATCGTCAGCAGGCATTGGAGCCATCCTTTTACAACAAGATCATCCAGTAGCATATTTCAGTAAGGGACTCTCTTTTTCTAACAGACTTAAATCTACATATGACAGGGAATTGTTAGCACTGGTGCTTGCTTTACAAAAGTGGAAACATTATTTATGGGGACGTCATTTTTACGTCAAGACAGACCACTCCAGCTTGAAGTTCCTCCTAGATCAACGAATCACTACAAATGAACAGCAGCGACTCTTAATGAAGCTCCTATCTTTTAATTTCACAATTTTGTACAAAGCAGGCAACGAAAACAAAGGGGCAGATGCACTTTCACGTCGACCACAACATGCTGAAATTTTAGCCTTGGTAATCCAGGTTCACATGGATTTCAACGACTTACCTAGAGCTTTACAAGCTGACGTTTACACCAAAAATATAATGAAGCAGATCCGTGAGGCACCAACATCTCAATCTGATTTTCAGGTGGTTGACAAACTCCTATATCATAAAAATCGGTTAGTAATTCCCCACTTACCTGATCTGAAACACAAAATCCTAATGGAGTCCCATAACACTCCTACCGGGGGCCATGGGGGCTACTTAAAAACATTGAAACGGGTGACTGCTAATTTTTTCTGGCCACATTTAAAGCAAGACGTCAAGACTTTTGTTCAGAATTGTTTAACATGCCAACAGAACAAGTATCAGACTTTGGCTCCAGCGGGTTTGTTACAACCCTTACCATTGCCTGACCGAATTTGGGAGGACATTTCACTTGATTTTATTGTTGGTCTCCCTGTCTCAGCAGGTTTTGACACAGTCCTGGTGGTAGTGGACAGATTAAGCAAATATGCACACTTCCTGGCTTTGTCCCACCCTTTTACTGCCAAGACCGTAGCAGCTTTGTTTTGCAAGGAAATAGTTCGTCTGCATGGGATACCTAGATCCATTCTATCTGATCGTGATGTCATCTTCTTAAGTGCTTTTTGGCAGGAGCTCTTTCGTCTCAGTCGCACTACACTTCGTATGGGGACAGCTTACCACCCACAGTCTGACGGCCAAACTGAGGTGGTTAACAGATGCCTGGAGACGTATTTACGTTGTTTCACTCATGAACAACCCAAATCATGGTCCAAATTTTTAGCTTGGGCAGAGTATTCATACAACACAGGCTTCCACTCGTCAACGAACTTGACACCCTTCCAGGTTGTATATGGAAGAGACCCTCCTCCTTTACACCCTTTTGTTCCTGGCGAGACTAGAATTGCGGAATTGGAAGTACAGTTGCTTGCTCGTGATGATATGCTGCAAGTATTGCGGTCCAACCTTTTGAGAGCTCAATCCCGAATGAAAACCCAAGCAGACTCCAAACGACGGGACTTGACATTCAAGGTTGGTGATTCTGTATTTCTGCGGTTGCAACCTTACAAACAGAAGTCGTTGGCTAAACGCATCTATCACAAACTTTCACCACGCTACTTTGGCCCTTATACCATTATCCGCAGAGTGGGACCAGTTGCTTATGAACTACGACTTCCTTCCTCATCTAAAGTTCACCCAATCTTTCATGTATCCCTCCTTCGACCAGCAAAGGGATTCTCCACAGAAACAACACCCCCACCTTTACCGATAAACTCTGACTGGGAAATGGTTGTTGAACCTGAAAACATTTTGGGTCATCGTTGGTTGAAAGTTTCAGGTGTTCCTACATTGGAATTATTGGTAAAATGGCTTCAACGTCCCATAGAGGAGGCTAGCTGGGAAGAATATGACCTCCTTGCTAATCAGTTTCCTCATTTTCACCTTGAGGACAAGGCGAATTTTCAGGGGGAGTGCACTGATATAATTCCTCCTTTACAGACTTATTTTAGGAAACCACGTGGGCCTTCAGTCACTGATACACGTGGGTCCTTTTCTGCTGCTGCTGTATCTCAAATAGATTCTAATTCAGTTCCTAATCCAGTTGAAAAGATGGCTGTTGAAATGAGGCGTGGTTCTCATCCTTGGATGCATCTTTTACCAAGTCCAATGCACGTCTCCACTGTTTGACCCAGTCCAAAGCACGTCTCCAAGATCATGTTTATGTTTCCTAGTTTATTTGCTTAATTGTAGTCTTATTTAAGTTGAGTATAACCGTTCCTATTGGTTGTGTGATTATAAATACACCGTGGGGCCTTAGCTTTGGGTATTCTGAATTTAACATTGTTATTTGCTTATTGGGAGGTTTGTCCACTCCATACGGACTGAATTATTAATGAAATAGTGTCGAGATTCTTGCATTATTTCACTTAGTAAATTCATTTTCTCTTTATTTGTTCTTTTCATTTCTGGGTCCTACCAATAAGAAAAGGGCACACATTACAGGAGGCCAATTATAGAAAATGTTTCTCACGAAGACGAGAAGAAAGACAATTATTACTCGATATTAAGTTCCAGGAATTAACGTGTTGGGATCATCCTGTGTTCAATCTGCGACTGAGCTCAACCATTTAGTCTCCTACGACTTTGAGTTCTCCTTTGAAGCTTAGCTCACGACTCAGAGGTAGAGTTGAGTGGATACGTTCTTCTAGAAAGCAGGGTTTTATTTATGTTTCTGAAGAACTCCTTTAACGAAAACATGAAAGAGATTCTAATTTCAAGTCCTCCTAAACCGTGATCAAGTATTCAAAAGAACATCTTAGCATACGAGTTTCGCTATATTGCCCTCTTTTTCTCTGTTCAATCAGGCTTTAGGATCGTTACTTGCATGTGAAGCAAAAGCCAGAAAGTAGGGCGTCAAGGTGATGACATGTATTCAAGTACTTTGCAATCTTTCACATTCAAATTGCTAATCGTTACCTAGAGGATAAAGGTGCAGAATGGTTTCTAATAGTTTCGTTGCTTGACTAGGACCAAGAATCTGTACAGTATCGCCCAAGCCTAAGGATCGACCCAATCACTGAGCGTTAACACAAGATCTAAATTTGATCACCAATATTGCTTGTGTATTCTGTCCAATGATACAGATTTCATTCAATTGTAAACCCAACAGGTAACTCTGCACTTTATTTTCACCAGACATAACAAAGACGCTTACGAAACAGACCAATTAGACACAGCTAGTCTAAACATGAGGACTGCAGCTTATAGCCACTCGGAATTTGCGATAGCTACTTGGGTAAAACTCTACCACAGATAAAGGATTTACTATTTCCAGAATGTTTGACAACTGACCCACTTTACAGGCGTCAACCAGTACAGACAGAAACCCATCAGACATCTATGGCTATATACAGGGTAAAACACTAGAAAACTGATCCAATTCCCCCCGAAGTCTCACAGAGGGGTGTTGAAGCTCTTAAAACCGCTTGCAATATAGACAATAAATGAGCAACGAAGTTCTAAACAGCAACAGTCTAGGTTAAGTAAATGATTTGTTGGTTGCTGTATACTTGCTGGTCGAGTTAACACCAGAACCACATGCCAGCATTGCCATCAAGCTGCCACCATGCACTCTACCTTCTGGTACAAAAGCTGACATTGATGACATGGCTGCTTCCACAACAGAGATATAGGCATTTGCAATCCCAATATGTTTCAAACCAGAAATATTTCCCACCTCTGAAGCTCCCAAATTTGTGTCCTTGTTCACAATATCATCATTCATGTCCTCTGTAGCCACTTCTTTCACTTTCTGAGTCTGGCTTATTTTAGGATCCTCAACCATTGGTGCCAAGGTAATACCACCATGAACCCTATTATCGAGCACCAGACCATTGTGAAATGCACAGAGACCTATCTTACCCCTCACAAATGAATTACAAGGACCAGAAGATTGAAGACCATATTCTGACCCAGGGAGACCCCAGGAGCATCTCTTACCCCCACCATGTGCCTTACAGAAATCTGTGCTGCCTTGGGCACTTTTATCACAACCTTTGAATTTGCACCTCTTTCCACCACCATGACGAACACAAAAATCTGTCCGTCCTCTTGCACTCTTTGTACATCCAGCCACAGCACATCTCTTACCACCCCCATGTGCAACACAGAAGTTTGTCCCTCCATGCACACTCTTTGTACAGACTCCACCCTGGAAGGCACATCTTTTTCCTCCACCGTGGCCCTTACAGAAGGGTGTGCTCCCTTCTGCACCTTTAGTACACCCTGGTGCTGTGCAGCGTTTTCCACCACCGTGTGCTTTGCAGAACATCGTGCTCCCTTGAGCCCCTTTAGTGCACCCAGGGGCTTGGCATCGGCGACCACCTCCATGTGATATGCATAGACCAGAGAGGCCTTCGGCACTCTTTGTGCAATTTTCTTTCTGACACCTCTTGCCACCACCATGGCGGATACACAATCCTGATTTCCCTCGGGCAGCTCGAGTGCAACCCTCATGGCTGCATCTCCTACCACCACCATGAGCAATACAAAAATCTGTTCGACCTTCTGCACTTTTTGTGCAACCAAGGAATTCACACCGCCGGCCACCACCATGGGTCTTACAGTATACAGTTCGGCCTTCTGCTCCTTTACGGCAACCTGGTTTCTGACACCTCCTACCACCACCATGGGAAATACAACGACCAGAAGCACCTCTGGCACCTTTTCCACATCCCTCAATTTGGCATGTTTTGGAACTAGATCCCCTTTGGTGAGGGTGTTGCTGCTGTGTTAACCTAGAAGTACTGGTGACTGAACTTCTTGGTGTTATTACACTTGAAGAAGGTTCTGAGACAATTGCAATAGTATCAAAGGATCTTGGAATTTGATTAAAGAAAGAACTAGCCTCTTTAGAGTGTGAATCCTGGAACGGGAGCAATGCATTTTCTGATTTTTGATGATCTGATATTGATCCTTGATCCACATTTGAAAGTCCACCAATGACCTGCAGCATCTCAATCCCAAATCCAAGCGAACTGCAACTTGGAGGGAGATTGGTGACATCAGATTCAGAGGTCCCAGTGGAAAGACTTAACTCCAGATCAACCTTGGGTTGCAGTTCTGATTCTTTAAGATCTAAAGCCACAAATTTCTTTGGGCTGGGTTTCTTCTCATTGCCAAGATGAAGGGCAAAGTCCAATTCAAGATCCATAGAAGACTCCTCAGTTTCTTTAGGTGAAGATATCATAGTAAAATCTGTTGCTGAACTACCTTTGTTGTTTGATGAACTGGATGTGTGGCCTAGCCCAAGCAACAAAGAAGAGCCCATGTGCTGACCTCTGGATACATCGACCAAATTGAATTTCCGTTTAACTCCCTTTGAGAGAGACATGCAAGGAATTGAATAACCTGGGGAATTAAGGCATAAAATAGTGTCCGTACCATATTCAACCTCGGCTTCTCCACCTTGGATTGAACTACCTAAAATCTTTAATGCATTTGAAGAATTATTTACAGCAAAACCCAAGTTCTGGAACCTGTTCGCCATTAAGGAAAAACTAATGCCAATTGATCTCCCAATCAATATTATTCTCAATGAACAATACACCTGACTCCTGGGGTCAAGAAGTTAGCTTCAAAGTAGAGGTATATTCTCACTATAAAATTAGCTATTAAACAAGGGTTAGATGTCTCTAAAAGAGCACATTCCACCCCCACTGACAAATCCAGAAATGTCATGACGATCCATACTC
Source organism: Erythroxylum fimbriatum (assembly GCA_026770325.2). Lineage (NCBI taxonomy): Eukaryota > Viridiplantae > Streptophyta > Magnoliopsida > Malpighiales > Erythroxylaceae > Erythroxylum > Erythroxylum fimbriatum. The sequence continues at coordinate 249,527 of JANZLH020000423.1, forward strand.
TTTGAAGTAATTTAGCACAAGATATAACTGATTAGTTGCAGCAGATGAGGACTGCCTGCAGAGTAGTTTCCTTAATAGCAAGATCATGGCATCCAATCATCCTGTTGTACAATGAGAACTCGAGATAAGGACAAGATACAAAAATAGTAATAAATGAATTCTAACCACATATAGTCACTCAATAAGGAGGAAAATCGCAAGGAAACACAGAGAGTCATTGTATCTCCATATGTAAAGAATCTATAGATCCTAACAGCCCAATTTACACTTCATCGTCAAATCGCACGCAGTTCAAACTGAAGATAGATCGTGTAATATAAACAACCCAAATTGTTGTCTCACAAATAAAAATATTTTTCCTCCTCTCATTACAAGATACTTCTTTTCTACATTTTGATAGATAGCAATCCAATCCTAAAAGCAGGAAAATTGATAGGAAATCAAATAGTATTTGAACACAACTATGAATTTAGTAAAATAGCTCGTAAAAGACTAGCATGACCTGGCTGCATAAAACCCAAATCAGGATGTTAAACAAACAATAGCATTCAGCACATAACAGAAGGCAGGACTCAGGATGTTGATCTCATAAGTAGAAACCAGATTGAAAATTACAAATGCAACACACCTAGTACGAGAAATCCAGTGGAGAAACATGAAAGATAAGTACTTAAATGATTCAAAAGGGCTCGTGCACACATTTTGTTCTGAAGCAATACTAACAAAATAACAAATGGACAAGAAAAAAGGAGGTATTCTATTTACCCACATTTTGATTAGATACAATAAAAAGGAATGAAGCCACAGCTTTACAATAATAACTGAGATCCATGATTGTTCAATTCGGAAACAACGGTATGATTGAGTATAAAAATGCTGAACATAAGATGGAACTTGCATGCCATAAACTGCTAATGAAAATTTATCCTAGTAATACCTGCTGAATTTAGTAATTTCGGCACACAACCTATTAATGCTGGCTCAAATTATTGGTTATTGTTTACAAACTGATTGTATGTATCAAACTATACTTTATCTCAAAGTTAAGTTGCTTGCAATTACATAAGATCAAAACGCATATTCACCAAGTACATGAAGACTTTGTATTTCCAGCGCCAATAAGTTGCTGATTTTTATAGGTAAAACCATTTCGAAAGAAAAATGACATTCTTGCTTTCTCCAGAGAAACAGAAAGTAAATGGAAGGCAACAAATACACAACTAAGGGAAGAATTGCAAGGAAAAAAGCCACCATTAAAAGGAAATTAAAGAAAATACAAAAAAGAACTAACTAAAGAAATCCAAGCCGTTAAACTATAGAAAGACCTCGCACACACAAAAGCAAAGTGCTGACATTGCAAGAGAAGAACGGGAAAAGCAAGAAAAAAACGTATTAATCATCCAGATAACCACGTAGAAGATTCTTAAGAGCGCTTAAAAATCCCAAGAACAAATACATGAAAAGAAGTTGACTCCAATGAAAGAACCGCAAACCAAACTAACAGAAAAACGTAAGAAATTACTCATAGTGAACAAAACGCAATTCCCTTTACTTGGAATCGTGATTCGTGCACTAGTAATAATTCTCAAGAATATGAATTTTGTAGCTCAGCTACATACAGGGGAAAAAACAACCTTTATTTAGCCCAATTGTAGTGGAAGTGTATAATTCAATAATTCTTAGGACCACACAAGCTCACGAAACAAAATTAAAACGTTCCATAATCATTTTTCAATTACCATGAGCCTTGACGCTACCGAACAGGGCATGAAAATATTTGAGGGGAAAAAAAGAATAGAGCTTCAAGATTTGAATTGGAAAATCGTATTATGGAAGGAGAGTACCTTAAAATTAGATTTGAAACTAGTAACAGGAAGTCCTAATGGTAGAAGCTTTTAGGGTTTTTGGTCGCCGGAGGCGGAGAAGGAAGCGAGGAGAAAGACAGAGGATGTAGAGTGCACGTGCTTCACTGCATTTATTTATTTTGTTTTCCTTTGGAAGCGGGACGTGTAATGAAATTGATTTCGCTTTTCTTTTTTCTTTTTTCATGATATTGGCATATCCTTAATGAGTACAGAATATTCCAGTTAAATATATATTTGCATTGTGTTTTGCTCTTAATATGACACCAATTTGTTCAAAATATCATGTTTTATAGGATTCTCATACGATTTTTCAATTATCCATTTTTCAATATTTCATCAAAGTCGTTCATTTAGTAGTATAAAGGTCCTTTTTCCTTGTCTAGAAAGAGGAATAACACTCTAGCACATAACACTCTCTTCACCCTCCCTCTTGAGATCGCTCTCATTTCTTTCTACTTCCTCTCTAAAAAGACCTTCATTGTATTAAAGCCTTAAAATGCATAAAGCCTTTTAGTTTTTATTTTTTTGTCTTAGCAAGTTGCCTCAAGCTAATTGTATTTTTTCCTCAATTAAATGTCAAAGGAGGAAGTATGAAGATAAGTGATCAGAACATAAGAGGGATTAATATGAAGTTAAACCTAATAAGATCAAATATTAATATTTCAAGCTCAATATTAGGGCCTAAGTCCATTTTTGTGTAATTATCTATGATTTTTTTTGTATTTATAACTTATTTTAACTTGCACATGACCGCAAGTTCTTTTTTTTAATTATATAAGATTTAAAAAAACTCACTTGAACTTTAGTTGAGTACAAAATATTTCTTTCAAAGAAAATGACTAAGTTGAGCAAAAAATAATAATACCTACCACTTGAATTTTCACAACCTACCACTTGAATTTTCACGGTTGAAGGCCTTTGTTTTCTTGCCAGTTCTTTAGGTAAGCCATTATGCATGGATGCTCAGACTTCCAATATGGCAATGATAAGATATGCTAACATATGTGTAGAAATTAGCCTAAGTATAGCTTACCGATTATGAAGCTTGGTGAATTGAGGGAGTTGGTGAAAGCTGAAATCTAGTTAACTTATTCGTGGAAGCCACATACTATAGTTAAGAAATCAATACCAACTGGGAGGGTGTATAAAACTAGTTGGCAAGGGGAACTATTGGGGGTTAGAACATCCATCAGATGATATTGAAAGGGATGCGGGATTTTAATAATTGGCTATGAGCAGCAACTCCAGAAGCCCTCCCATAGAGCTATTGCAGAGAGTGATATAGGGAGGCCTATGGAAGTTTTTGAATGCATAAGGCCAAACTAGAGTGATGCTAACCCAAATGTAGCACAAACTGTAGTGGATTTTCAATCTAGGGAAACTCTGACAAATAACATTGATGTACAGAAGCAACAAATAGCTGTTAATACAAATAACATACAAAGCCAGAATTTGGAAGAGTTTTATATTAATGCATATGCAATGCAATGTCAACTAATTGGAGTTGCTACAGAGGATGAGGAAGGGAGTATTCCTTTTTATTATGACAATATGGATCAAAAATAGATCACAGATGAACAAAGAGTATGAAGGATAGCAGTGGTTGATCAATATGTTGATGATCTATCAAGTTCTTTACAGGAAGCTCAATCTGATGGTGTTATTATTAAACATCAAAGACTAATACACAAGGAGAATACGAGTAATGATGGGGGAGCTCATACTTTTCAAGGTCTCCTACTAACTTTAGGAGAAGATCAGCTAGGAGGAAGGCTAAACAAAAGGGGATTTCCTCATAAATGATAGTATTAACGTAGAATATGATAGCATTAAATGACCCTCTAAAACAGTCCATGGTACATGAATTGGCAAGAGATCAAAAATCAGTTTTGGTAGGCCTTCTAGAGACTAAAATAAAGGCCTTAATTATTCAGTCTGGATTGTCTTTTTTGGGTGCTCAATGGAAGATAATTGGTAATCATTCATATCACTATAATGGGTGTATTATTTGCCTATATAATTCAGAATGCATTAGGGTAACAACTAGCAAAATTAGTGACAGTTACTTCATTTTCATTGTCAATTGATTGACAATTCTCCTCCTTTTAAAGTTACCTTCATCTATGCTTCCAATTTTGCATTCCAGAGATCACAATTATGGGTTGATATACATCTTATTTAATTAGGTATGTAAAATCCTTGCTTAATAGTTGGAGATTTTAATTGTTCCTTGAATTCCAATAACATAGAAGGTGGAGCTAGATATAAAATAGGGTATAGCTAAGAGCTTTCTCAGCTTTACCAATATGCTCATCTGCCGGACCTACGAGCTACAGGTAGGCTGTTTACATGGACTAATAAGCTGAAAGGAGATATATTGATGAGGAAGAAGCTCGATAGAGCTTTGGTGAATCAATCTTGGCTTAGCAGATTCCCATATTCTTATGCACACTTTAGAGAAAATCACTTTTCTATATATTCAGATGATAGAACCTATTAAAGTTGGAACTTTGTTCAGATTTTTAAATGGTGCCACACAGCTGGAAGGTTTTACGGAATTGATTAGTGAATGTTGGAGACAACAATTGCATGGATACAAGGCCTTTCAATTGATACAAAGCTTAGAATTGTTAAAAGTGTCATCAAACAATTTGTTAAAGAGAAGACACAAAGCCTTGGTGACATTAAACTGAAGTTGACAAAAGCACAAGAGGCATGTTATAATAATCCTTCTAATGTGGTACTCAATAATGAAGAATTACAGAGGATAAAAGAATACCAAGAGGGGTTAGTTTTTCACAATGAGACTTTAAGGCAGAAAGCTCAATTGAATTGGCTAAGAGAAGGGGATTCGAATACCAAAATCTTTTAAGCTTCTCTTCTTGCAAGAAGGAACACTAATACTATCTCCGAATTAAAGGATAGCTGGGGAAATGGGGTATTAAGTCAGCAGGAGCTACTCGGGTTCATAAGGAAGTATTTCCAACAACTCATGGGACATGATGATAGACAACACCAGGCCCTTAATGTCAAAGATGTACTTGATTTTACACCCACTCAAGCTTAACATGACATGCTCATTACTCCCTTTACACCTCAAGAAGTCAAGGAAGCTCTGTTTAGTCTCACCCCAGCAAAATCTCCTAGTCTAGATGGTTTAACAACCATGGTCTTTTAGAAAACCTGGGACATCATAGGTAAACTTTTTACTGAAGCAGTTTGAAATTTTTTTCCTTTACTAAAAGCTTAAGGAAATCAATCATACTTACATATGTCTTATACCCAAGAAGAAAAACCCTTCTTTTATATTTAAATTCCGACCCACCTCCTGTTGCACAACTGTTTATAAAGTCATTCCAAAACTTCCGACAGCAAGATTGAAAATAGTTCTAACATCATTGATTAACATAACTCAAGAGGTATTCTTACTTGGGAGAAATATTAGTGACAACATACCCATATTACAAGAGCTCTTGAGGTCTTACAAATCTGGTAAGAATATTCAAAGTTGCTTGTTGAGGATTGATTTTTTCAAAGCTTATTACACTATTAGCTGACATTATTGGCAAGAGTATTTGGAAACTATCGATTTTCCATTAACATTTAGAAATTGGGTTGATCATAAGGATGAAAAATGTGGCCCAACTGGCCCCGCCTAGCCTGACTTCGACCCTATTCTGGCCCTAGCCCAGCCTATCGCCTGATGGGAAGGTACAAAACGACTGTTATTTTTTAATTTTTAAAAGAACATAAAATCGAGCCTCTTGTAGGACTGGGACCGGCCAATGGGCTAGGTCAGGTCGCTCGCCTAGCCTGGCCTGTTGCCATCCTTAGTTGTTCAATGCTTCCAATCCACTTCCTTTAGTAGTCTGGCAAATGGTATCCTAACTCCACCTTTTAACAATGCAAAGGCATTAGACATGGGGACCTCCTTTCATTATACTTATTCACCTTAGCAATGTAAGGGATTTCTAGACTTGTTGAATGCAATGGCAGATTTTAGTATCATCACAAATGTAGATCTCTTAAAATCTCCCATTTAGTTTATGCAAATGATTTAATCCTTCTAGGCATAGCAGATGAGCATTCACTCCGAATGTTGATGAACATGTTGCAAGTTTTCACGGATTGGTTTAGACTTAAGATCAATATGGAGAAAAGTGGATTATATCTATCATTCGATGTCAGCAATCAAGACCAGGTCAGTAGCATAGTTGGTTTTTCATTTTACTCTCTTCCATTGAAATATCTGGGAGTTCCTATTAATGCCAATAAGCCTAAGTTTTTTTATTTCATTCCATTGATTGAGAAGCTCAAAGAATGAGTTTATGCCTGGCAACATAAGTTTTTGTCCATTGCAACTAAAGTGACTCTCACCAAGTAAGTATTGAGTAATATGCACCTTCATTGGTTTGCTCATATGGTTTTTCTGAAGAGAGTCATCAAGGAAATTGATCGAGTATTGAAAGCCTTCTTGCGGTCAGGGAAAATATATAACTGTAAGCAAGCCAAGTGAAATGGTGTGACTTCACTTTATCGAAGAGGCAATAAGGTTTGGGGATCATCTCAATCACCCAAAGGCAGAAAGTTTTACTTTGTAAGAGGATCTGGAGACTATTCACATATAGTAAAGCATTGTGGATCAAATGGGGGAATGAATATCATTTGAAAGATAAGAGCTTTTGGCAGATAGATCATTCCTGGATATTCAACCATATTCTTAGTCTGAGAGATATGATTTATCCTTATATCAAGCATCAACTGGGAAATGGAGAGGATATATGGTTCTGGTTCGATAACAAGACCAACTTCAGTCCACTCTGTAGGGAATCGCGATTCCCAGACGGGAAAATCCAGTGCATCCATCTCATGGATGCGGTGCAGAATAACAGCAAAGCTGTTCTGGAACCTTCCCTGAACCCAGAATCATGCATCGACGACAGAGGAACGAAAATCAAAC
>JANZLH020000423.1:280935-304762 GCA_026770325.2 Erythroxylum fimbriatum
ATGAATATCAAATTAATGAATTATGCCTTTCTTTATTTATTCATAAAGTCTGTACATTATTTGCACATGACTATTGAATAAAACGCGCTAAAGGGGATTGCCTTTAGGGCACAATGGAACAGTACCGACCATGCATAAGTCGACTTATCCCATGTACAAGTCGACTTATCTGTACTGAATGCGTGTAAGTCGACTTACCCATTGTACAAGTCGACTTATACACGACTTACACTTACAATATTATCTTTATGTGTACTAATTTGTAATTCATGTGTGTATGCTAATGATATGCATGTGAATGAACTGCATTTCATGAACTCTCGATGATATGACTCATATGCAAAATTCTAAGGCTCTAACCCTTAGTATGGAAAACTAGCTATTACAAAACGTGAAGTATGTTGCCTTATTTTTAGGATTTGCTAGAATATCTTGGTAACTGGAATATCTTGATATGTTATAGGTTTGATTTACGTGGCATTTGTATATCCTCTTAGGGGGTATTAGGGTGTTACAGGAACAATGGAAGACAGGATGAATTTTGACACCAACAGGGAGGTTCAAACGATAGGCGACAACACCAATTCATTAAATCTAAAATGGTCCATAATACTGTTTGGCAAATTTCTAATATGGTGTATCCCACATAGGCTCTTGATGAGATGGTCAAATACAAACAAATACCCAGTCACCGACATCGATGGTGAGGTCTCAACGATGACGATATACTTGATTTTTCATGTGGGTCTATGCTTGTAGTAGTTTTTTGCGTAAAAATTCTAATATATCCTCACGAGTGGACAATCATTGATCTACTGCATCATTGGATGAAGGCCCCCTAATGTAATGTGGAATACTTGGTTTTCCGTAAGTAATCTAAAAAAGGGAGAGTCCTGATGCAGAATGAACCTTTGTGTTGTATGACCATTCCACCAAAAGAGAGATATTGTTGCCATTGATGTGGTTTGTGATGAAAAAAAGCCCATAGGTATTGCTCTAATGTTCAATTGAGAACTTCAATTTGTCTGTCGGTCTGTGGGTGCTTGGAAAAAGGGTCAAAAATAATAAGATCTCTATAAACCCATTAGAATTTGACCTCACCTTAGAATTCGACATCCCATGTTTCGGAAGGAAAGGCCAAAGGTTGGACAAGACCTGTAAGTTTTTTAGGTTCATATTAATTTGTTAGCATATTGGGCACTCTTTTATAAATTGCTTGGCCTTAACTTTCATATCTGGCTAATAAAAATTTTCTTTGAGCTGGCGTAGGTTCTTTTGAACTCCCATATGACCACCTAAATTGGTTGAATGGAACTCATTGAGTAACAAGTGTTGAAAGTTGCTTTGTGGGCTAATCCAAAATATATTTTTGAAAATGATGAGGCCATCAATTATGGAAAAGCCTGCAAACTAGGATGAATCATGTAAGATTGCCTGGAATAATATTGTGGATGCGGGTTGTTCTTGAAGCTCTTTCTTGAGTTCATCAAGGAAGATATAGGATGGAATAGAAAGAATGTATTAATGTGCTAGTTCATGGAGTCTAGACAATGCATTGATAACTTTATTGGTGCAACCTTGTTTGTATTGGATTGTGAAGTCATAGTCTAATCATTTGGTCAAATAGTGCTGCTGTTCTGGAGTTTGCAACGTTTGTGAGAGAAACTCTTTTAAGCTTTGTTGATCTATGTGAATAATAAACTGATGGTCGAGAAGATGTTATCTCCATTTTTTGACAGTCGTAGTAATTACATGCAACTCCTGAAGATACGTTGATGCCTTGGTCATTTTTGAACAAAATTGCTTACTAAAGAATGTGATTGGATGATCATTTTGCATTAATACCACACCCGTTCCTATGCTAGAGGCATCGGTTTCAATGAGGAATGGTTAAGTGAAGTTAGGTAGAGCTAAAATGGGAGCACTGGTCATCTTTGATTTTAATGCATCAAAAGCCAATTGAGTTGTAGAGGACTAGCAAAAATTGTCTTTCTTTAAGAGGGCTATGAGTGGGGTAGCAAGTTGAGCATAATTGTGAATGAAACATCTGTAAAAACATGTTAAACCAAGAAAACCACGTAAGGATTTAATAGTAGTAGGGATAGGCCAACCAGTTATTGCTTGAATTTTCGCTGGATCTGGAGCTACAACCAAAGCCGACATAACATGGCCAAGATAATCAACCTATTGTTGAAAACAAATACAGTTAGACGGTTTTGAATAAAATTGTCCATGCATCAACTTCTGGAATGAATGTTCTAAATCTATCACATGTTCTTTTAATGTTTGGTTATAAATTAGTATATCATCAAAAAACGAGGATGAATTTTCAAAGATAAGGCTGAAATAACTGATTCATTATAGCTTGGAAAGTAGAGGGAGTGTTACGTAAACCGAATGGTATGACTTTGAATTCATAATGGCCAAGATGTGTGCGAAATGTGGTTTTATAGACATGATCGTCATGCACTAGAATCTGATGATAACCTTGATATAAATCCAATTTGGAGAACCATCCTGCACTGTGCAATTCATCTAAAAGTTCATCGATTGTAGGGATTGTAAAATGATCCTTAATAGTGGCAGTGTTTTAAGCACGATAATCAATACAGAATTGCCATGCACTATCCTTCTTTTTGACGAGCAGAATAGGTAAGGAATAGGGAGTGGTAATAGGTTGGATAACACTGGTGGCTAGCATTAGAGCAACTTATGTCTCAATTTCTTTCTTCTGAGAAAATAAATATTGGTATGGTTTAACATTGATGGGTTTGTTGTTATGAAGGAGATGAGTTCGATGATCAGTATTATAACTAGGTGGTAAAGTTGTGAGTTGGTAAAAAAGGGAGTGATATTTGGCAAGGAGATCTTGTATCGATGAAGGAGGATGTGGTAGAAAATTGTGTTGCTGGTGGCCAGGATGGGTTTGAAGTTGTATGTGGAAAAATGTAGCTGCATAATCTGTTTGAATCATTCGACAAAATTGAGGTATAAAGGCCAATTCTGGACTAATATAACTCATGCCTTTGAGCTCGATTTGATGTCCATCGTGATAAAATTGCACAGTGTGAGTGGAGTAATAGATGAGTATTAGGCTGAGCTACTTAAGCCATTAGACTCCTAATACCACATCGACCACACAGATGTTTAACTCGTGGAGATAGACTAGAAATTTATGGCCCTGAATTTGCACAAGAACATATAGGTAGAGTTGTTGTGCTTCTAATGTAGAACCATTTCCAACAAGCACATGAAGAGGCTTGGTATTTTGATTTGGTAGGTGTAGGTGGTGGGCGATTCTTTATTGCATGAAGTTATAGGTACTCCCTCCATCAATAAGAATGTAAACGCGACTATAAAGAATGTTGCCTACAACCTGTAAGGTTTGTGGGGATCCCTAGCCAGTCATCGCGTTTAAACTGAGTTACGTCGAATCTGGATCTAATGGTGGAACTTCTGAATGAATGGAATCCATCAGTGAAGGAAGCGGGTTGGTGTCAGAAACATCATCATCTGTAATAAGAACAGAAAGTCTTGATTTACATTTGTGAGTTGGGCTAAATTTTTCATCACAATTATAGCATAAACCTCTTTCTCTTTTAAGCAAGATTTCTTTCGAAGTTAATCGTTTAAAGTTGGGTATCAGTAGGGAGGGTAATAAAGGTGATTGTAATTTGGGTGGGTTTGCGGAGAATGATGGTGGATGAAGGAAAAAATTAGGTGAGGACGAGGGAGATTTAAAACTAGAATGGCATCTAGCATTAGCGAGTTTATCTTCTTGAAGACGTGCAAGTGCCACTGCTTGGGTAAATGAAAAGAGTTGGAAGGCTTGACGTCGTGTCAAAATTTTGGAATCAAATCGGAATGAAACTACTAAGGAGAAGGGAAAGATGGAGACCCATAATGCGATTGGATAAGTTTTTGAATTCTGATAAATAAACTTAGACAGAGCCATATTGGGTGAGTTTGAACAAGGTGCCTTTGGGATCATCATAATATGATGGGGTGAATCACATTTCTATGGCTAATAAAAAATTGTCCCAGGTAGTAATTTTACCATTGTTGTGCATCCATTAAAACCAGCTTAAAGTAGGGCCTTCCATGTAGAACGAAGAGACTTTGAGTCAGTCAGAGATAGGTGTAGCATGGTATTCAAAGAATTGGGTCATTTTAAAAATCCACCTTGGAGTGTTGGAGCCATCGAACATGGGAACTTCTAGTTTCATGTAAGATTTGTGCGAGGCGAAATCAGTGGACAGCTTTAGATGAGGGAATTAGGAGGAGTTGGAAGGGTCAGATAGTGAAGGATTAGATTGAGTGTCGGTAGTGGCCAATTTGATAAGGATCTCGTCCATTTTAGAAGTAAGATCAGATTGATTGGCAATGGTGTGTTTTGATTGAGGGTGAGTTTATTGATGGCTTCTTTAAGGTGGTCAGTGACGGATTTGGAGCAGGTGTTATTAGCCATGATCAATGAAAGCACCAAATTGATAGGAGAAGGATAATTTCCTGGATTTAAGGTCAAGAAGCCTTCGAAAGAAATGAAGACTAAGAGAGAGATTGAAATTTTTTCTGCTATCTTCCTTTTAAAATTCTTCCTATACAAATAGTCAGCAACATTCGCTGTTGTTATTCTATTCCGTAAAATGCGGTAACAGAAGTATAACAAGAAAACAACAACCCATAAAAAAATTGGAAAAGGAATAACATCTTGGAATTATAGAATGCTCTGGAAGGTGTCTTCTCTTCAATGGATGAAATCTTCCCAGCCTTTGGGTCGTTTAGTATTTCTTGTTGGGCCTCTGGCTGTCTCAGCTCCATTCCTCTTTATGATGTCAGATTCGTCTTCCTTAATAGGTGCTTGCAAGTCTAGAAGGTCATGTTTGATTCCCTCTCTATCACAATGGTACTTGCTGGTGATGTGTAGATGGCGGCATAGTTGATAAGCAACGATTGTATACAACTTTCAATAGAGGTTGATGATTCACTACAACAAAGTTAACAATTGGTTATAAAAAAACATAACCAATTGTTCCATAGCCATCCTCTATAGTTTAGCTACAAAAGCATAGATAAAAAGTGTTTAGCTACAAAAGCATTATAAAAATGCAGTTAAAAATTGATTGTTGGCAGGAAAAATTGATGCTAAATGATTGATAACGAAAATGAAACATAGCCATTAGTTTTTGGCTATGGTTTTCTCATCGCAACTATATAGTATTTGCTACATTTTTTATAACGTAATCAAATGTTATTTTCTACTTTTCTAATAATGTCACGACATGTTATTTGTTACATTTTAAATCTATGATACTGAACAATATATTTTGTATATAATATATCGACATGTTTTTTATTGTGAATTATTTGCTTATTATTATAAAATTAGATCGTTAAAAATATTATTGATTCAAAATGTCAAGCATTGTATATATAAAGTAAAATTATTTAAATTATCATTAAATTATAGCAACAAAAAGAATATAACATTAAAGGATGATCAATTGTTCCTATATAAGATATTAATGACAACTTGAGCAATTCTTATAGACAAAACAATAAATAAAGAGATCACTTGACAAATTAGAATATGTCTAACATATTGAAAAAATTGTTCAGATTACAAAAATGTTAGAGCATATCCCAAAAAATTACCTAGTGTTGTCCATGTTTATGAACCTGTAATCATCCAAAAAGGTTAGTTAAAATCAATTAAAAATATTGTGAGTATTGATACAGTAGGTATTTGGTTTTAATTAAAGTAAACACCACGTAACTTTACCATTCATAACATAATCACTTATTAGTTGTATCTTCATCTATTATGTAATCAGAGAAAAAAATTAAAATTAAATTATAGTATATACAAAAAGTGATAGAAAAATTATAGGAGATAGAATTAACACCCTTCACTTTTCTCTTCATTTAGAATTAACACCCTTCACTTTTCTTTTCATTTCTATCATAATCCAACACCCTTCACTTTTCTCTTCATTTCTATCATAATCCGGGCCAATTAATCTTTTGAATAACATATTATGTTTTGCTAATTTAGCTCAAGTTTCTTGTCCCCTGATTACTTAAGCTTGTAAAGAAGCCTTAAGCTTATTGCTTTCCTCTTGAAAGTGTTCAATGATTGTTTTATATGTTGAGGTTGAAACATTTAGCTTTGGGCCATAGCCAAGGCCTTTCATATAATTGAAACGAGCACCAAGTACTATATCACAAATGTCTTCTACACTAAGTTCATTCCCCTTAGATATAGACTTCTCTAATAACTTTTACATCTTATTATAAAATTAAAAAAATAAAACCAATATTCAATCCACATATTACTACTTACTACTACATTAATAAATAAACAAAAATATTGAACAAACTTTTATACTTAGAGTTGCTTTTTGCTTCTTCTGACACCTATCCTTTACTTTCCTTATAGTGATTGACTTTATATAATGTGATCCTATCACGCTCTTGTCCAAATAGTTCCTTCTCACTCTGTTTTATCAAACATAAAAAAACAAGGCATAATAAATCATGTAGTATTTATTGATTTAACTTGTAAACATAGATCTTACATATTCATTTCGGACAACTACAAATGACTTTGACCCTTGATTATAAGGTGTTTTCATTTTTTATCTATTGACCAATGCAGCATGAGCCCAAGCTGAGTCATTGTATCTTCCTTAAGCAGTTTGATCAGGAGTACTTGAACTTCCTTACATTAATCTGTAACAATAAATGAAGACATATATCAAAATCATACACAATTCAATTCATCCAACACAACCAAATTTTATCTAACATAATTCATCAATAAGTCAAAAACCAACAATTCAATTTTTCAACATACACAATTACACAATACGCAAGTCCATCATATGTAATATAACCATTTTGTATGATTACCTCCCTAGATGAACATTTATAAATATATATTACTAGCTAAGGTAGGACTTGATTTCTTGATAATGAGAGCATATGTTTGTGGAATTTAACTGGACAAATATTTGTGGGCATAGAAGATACATTCATGTGTACAAAAGTGAACCTTGCGGCTAATAAATAAACCACACATTTGCTAGCAAGACTTTACATTTATAGCTTGTAAAAGGAAATTAGTTTCGTCACATATGATTAAAGTAACAAGATATATTGACTTATGATTAAATTACATGCATGGTAGGTTGAATGTTAAGCTTCACCATACTTTACTGACATACAATTCAAAGAATACATACATATCAATTTCTCATGACAATGAAAGAATTGATAGAAGAATGATTTCAATTGATAGCATTAAGTTCTGCCAAATCCACAAGCCTATGACATTGACTCAGTCACTTTAATAACATCTTATAGAAGCTTAAGTTTAGTATCAACAATCAGGAAAAAAAGATGGAGCTTGACTATATTCCAAGGTATTGAATTTATTTAGATATGATTTTGGAAATTATTAAAGAAGTTGAGATACCTTGTATAATATATACAAGTAACAAGGAGTTTAGTTTATTGAAAGATAACATATAAATTGTAAGATATCCTTTTTTTAGAAGTGAAAGAATGCAACCATTATTTTATATAATTTACAATAGTCCTCCAAGGAAAAGATAAATTGAATGTCAAAACTTCAAATACTTCTTCAGGCCACGGTTTAAATTTAATATTTGAAATTAAGGAAAATTATTATCAATTCTTTATCTTTATTCTTTATTAAAGAGCATGGAGGAAATTTTAGTTAAGTTTCATTATCTTAAAAAGAAGAAGAAATTATTAAAGTTTATTCATTTTAATTATATAAATTTCTAATATATGGATAGGAAAGAATCATATTCATAATTACTATTGCAATGCAAGCAACTAAAAGCATGTTTCTCTTGTACGATGATATTTTATGATTACTTACAATTTACGAATGCAAATGGTATGCTTAAAATTCAAATCTCAATTCATGCATAGCCATATCGTGAATGAACCAAATTATAACCAACAAGATTAAAAAAAAACATGCATCATTCATTTAACTCCAATCAAAATATATAATTCTAAGTTTCCAACCTAACAAAAATCACAAATCCGTACAATTTAATTGCAAATTCCAACTTCCAACTTCCAACTTCCAACAATCCAACCCATTTACAATCATAATTCAAAAATGCAATTAAGCAAAAAAAACAACTAAAAACACATCCAAAATATTCTCAATGTATTTGGTTCAGATTTTTTGGTCAGGTTGGGTTTGAATTTGGATCTTTTCCAGATCTGGTGAGTGGCAACTCCAGAAGTAGTGGTGGTAGGTAGCGGTGGACGGTGGACGGTGGACAGTGGACAGTGGACAGCGTTAGAGAGTGGAGTGGCATGGAGAAGGGCACGACTGAAGCGGTGAAGCCTGAAAATGGTTCGGTGTGGTAAGTGGCAAGATGCGGCATGAAGAGGAGGACGTGTGGTGGTGACGTGGAGGAACCGAGGAGGGAATACGATGTTGTCATGGGCCGGAGAGGGAGAAGCAGCCACCGGAGAGGAGAATGAGAGAGAGAGAGAGTATGGAGAATGGAGAGTGTTTGGGAGAGAGATGAAAATGAGAGAGAATGTTAGGTTAAAATTTTAGAAATTTTGCTAATTAGTCCTTGAAGCTTTCAAACCTTACAACACCAACCAGTATACGACCGATATTTTGAATACCGGTCGATACTAGGCGATTCGATATAGGTCGGTACCTATGGCTAATACCATTTTAACGAATGCCATTCTATTTTTTGGCTGATACGGTACCTTCCGAAGTGTACTAGCCGATACAGAACGGTACTCATAACCATGCTTGAAAACACCAACAACTAAAACATCATCCAGTAAAACTAGAAACAGTAATTGCATACATCTTTCATAGATGACTTACATACAATCAACATACATCCCTTAATATGACAATGCCTCATGTTGCATCTTTTGAAGGAGGATTGGACAAACATCACTTAGTTTTCAACAAGTCACTTAGATTGCATGTGTATCTAGAGTAATATGCAAGATAATTAATTCTCTTTAATTTCAAATTAAAATTTTAATATGATTTCATAATTCCCTTGAATATTACATAAAAATAGTTAAATATCTAAAGTCTTGCCTAATTTCACATTTATTTTTAATTGTGATTTTTTAATTTTATTTTTAATGTAAATGTAATTATATATATATATTGTATAAATTATTTAGTCTAATAATTATTTTTATTTCTTATAAATATGTACTAATAAATAATAATTTATACAACAAAGATTGAACTATAAGTTTCATATTTATATATATATTATAAAATTATCAATGATTTAATTATTTTATGATTAATAAATTATATTATTAATAAATTTAATATATAAATTTTATAATAATTTTAATTATAAATATATTATTAGTAAAAATAACTATTTAGTTTGTGAAAGCATTATAATATTGATAAAAGTAATTAAATTACTTTTATTATTTTATTATAATATTTAAATTATTAAAATGCATATTCTGGTCACTTAATTTGTAAAAATTAGACAATTATTTTTAATTATAATAAAAAATTTAAATATCTATTATTATCAAGAAAAATATAATGGTAATAAAATTCATTAAAATTTTTATGTTTTATAATTTAATAATTAATCTAATTAATAATGAAATGAAGTTATAATAAAAAAGTAAATAAAAAATTGAAATTAACTTTTCATAAATTATGAAAACAATAAGAAGTTGAGAAAAAAAATTAAAAAGACTCAAACAAGCATATTTTCATCAGATTTAAGAAAAAACAAAAGAAATATACGGGTCCTTAAAAAAATAATTTGAGACGACTTTTGAAAAAAGAATAACTGTAATTAAACTAATTTATTAATAAATGAGTTTAACTTTCTATGACGAATAACTTAATGTAATTTTAAAAATTTGTTGCCAATAACATTTCACCTTAATTGCATATAATATTAGGACCAACATAAAATCTGTAATTTACCACTTCACTACTCTGTCGGGCTGGAGTGTGGGGGCGCCTAGGGTGGGTGATTTTATCTTTTGGGTACAAAGACCAACATAAGATCTTCATTAATTTACCCCCTCACTATTCTGTCGGGCTGGAGTGTGGGGGCGCTTAAGGTGGGCGATTTCATCTTTTAGATACAAAGACCAACATAAGATCCTCATTAAGGCCTCCTAGATTGAAGGACACCTAGCCGGCCGAACAAAGACACAACACTTAGAAGTCCAATAAAAACGGCTTTTAAATTGTAATTAGCGCTAGTTGTGGCACTAACATAGGAACGAAGGAAAAGAAAAAGGACATGAGTAGCGATAGACATGCAGAAGGATGATGAGACGGTCTGCGAGTGCCTCACTCGTAGCCTTTTTTTCCTTGCTCCGGTACAATCAAGTTTAGCTTTTTGAAAACAGAAGGCACGTCAATTTCTTATTATAGTTGACTTTTTTTAACGTTAATTGCCGTTATTATCGTTGATTACAGTTTTCCTCTCACAACTGAAGTCCTAATGATTACAACTTGTCTACGTTGGAAGTAGTTTATCATATATGTTATGATGCAACGTTTACCCCTTTTCTGTGGGCTCTTGACTTTTGAAATTACAAAAGTAAAAGATGGTCGAATCTTGAAAGGCACACAATTATTGAAATGCACATTAAATTACGCCAAAAAAACATCTTATAATTATAATAAGTGCGCAAGAAAGGAGAACATTTAATATGTGTGAGTGGAGTGTTACATGTCAAGGAACTTGATTTAATTAGGGTAAGTCTACTGATTGAGTTGGTTTGCTTTCTGTTTAAGTTTTATGAACTTATATTCCATTCGGTCTTCGATATCCTCTCTTCCTCAGATCGCCGATCCCGGACGTTTAATCCCAGCATTCGGAGTATTCATATGCTACTCATTAGAAACTGGACTGTTGTTCATCGTCATGTCTATTGAGAGAGCAATAGATGTGCCGACTGGCTTGCTCAATACGCTGAACAGTTGGCCGTGGGAGTTACTTATTTTGCTACTACACCCATAGAGTGCCACTTGATCTTGCTTGAGGATTTATCGCGAATCTGTGTTCCCCGTTTTGTTACTTAGTTTTGTTTAGTTAATTTCCTTTATATCAAAAAAAAGAAGAAAAATAGAAGGTAATTTTTTTTAAAAAAATTCAAATGGTTAATATACACGTTGATTGAGATGAATTGATCATAGAAACAACTTCTTTTTCGTTCCATGCATCAAAAATCAAAAGAAAAAGCATTGGGATGTAAGGAATTAGATGGAATGTTACGCTATGACATGACTGTGGTCCACACTAATTAAGAGATGACTGAATCGACCCAGGTCTACTTTATACCGTTTCATAAAATTTAATTAATCAAAATGTTTTAGCTATGATTCTAGTAGCCCCACAAGTGTCTTGTTAGTTTATCTTTGACTTATCCCATTTTGAGAACTAGTAATCAGCACCAAGGTGATCAATTATTACTTCACACTGAAGATATAAAACTAAATCTGCCAAGCTTGGACAGAAATGATGATTTTTATAACTTTATCTTACATGTAAAGGAAACAAAGTTTTGAGTTTAAAATTTATAAGAAAACGATATAAATTAAGGCAGACTAGGAACCTTACATGAGATTCCTCTTTTCCCAAATTTCTATTATTTTTTCTCTTTCTACTACTTGCCACTATGTAACTCAATACTATCAAATATGTCCTAATCATGATTGGAGGGAGGGCATGAGGATGTTTGACTAGGTGCTGATCTTTAAGAGAGATTAATTGGAATATTTATTTATAACTTAGGAATCAACCAATTTAGAAGGAGAAATATTTAAGGTTACAATTTTTAGGACATGTTAAAGATTAGAGGTCTTTGGAATAGAAGTAGTAGCTAGAGGGATATTATCCAACTGCACCTTCTTGCAAAGGAGTTTTAATATGAATTGTGATTCAAAAGCCTTTAAGTGAGTTTTTAATGGTCTTCATTAGCAAAAATTGGTCTGGTAGGTTTATAAGTTTTTGGATTAAGGGAGGGATCGAATTAGGAAGATGGTTTTGGAGGTTTACTTCCATACATAATCGAAGATAATGCAATCTCTTTATGGAAGTTATGATCTCGTCCATGATAAAACCGTTACACTTCTGAGATGGTTAACCCTTTAATGCTATAATATTTTAAAGGATAAAAGGTGATGAATGAGCATGTGGCTTTTGTACATATTTAGATGATGCAACATGCTCATGTGATTAACTAGGTGTAGGCTTCCGATGTAAATTCTTACTCCTCGTAAGAATTATCTTAACCTTAGATGACGGACCCATAAATTTATATTATGCCCTATGTCCTTGATTTTTCTTATCAAATGCTTTAATTATTGACCAAACTCTTTCCCAAAGGAAACATCTTCTCAATTAACTAAAATATAACATAAAACAACTAAACCAATTTAATTTCATTACGAAAACATAACAAAAAATTTAGTTCAATTTTTTTGGGTATTAGACCAGGGTATCCACCGGCGGACCCAGTGACTAATCCCCTAGCTGGTTTGTAGGCACCTCACAGGGTAGGACAATTGGCCCAAAGATTTAAGGCTGCTCCATGCCCAAAGTCAAGGATCGAACCCCTGACTTTTGGTTAAGGATGGATGAATCCTTGCCACTCAACCACACCCCTTGGGTTCAATACATATACAATATATATAAAATTCCATAACACTTAAGTTTTTTCTTTCCTTAAGTAAATCAATAACAAAAGATATAAGCCTAAGCAAGCTTCAATTTTAAGAATGTTAACAATTCAATCTAAGTGACCAAGTATCACCATAATTTTCTGAGTCGCTTCATTCATCAAACACCTACATCTTTAGAAAACATTAACTTTTAGTTCATTCTCAATATAACCTAATAAACCTTCTAATGTAACTCAAACCAAACAAATTTACCCTCTATGTAAGTCAACATAAAAATAGTGAAAAGTATAAGACAATAATTATTCAAAAAGCCATATTGGTAAAAAAATATTGGGGCATGATTGACTTAGTTCAAATTTCATCCCAACCTTTTGATGGGAGGGTAGACATCTTGTCATGAATACCTCCAATTGCTTAGTTAGTTCATAGTTTCAACTAACTACAACAACCACTCCTAATTTTGACCCATTATTTATATCAAAATTAATGGAGTAGAATTTATTTAAAGCTTAAATTTATTAACTTTTATAATTTTCCAATTTCAAATCGATATGGATTAATAAGCCACTTATGAAGCTAAACTCTTAACTTAAAATAAGTTAAAATAATATACTTAGCAAATCATTCAATTTAAGTGTCCTTTTAAAGATTATTCAATTAATTTTGAGCTAAACTACTCATTAGTGATCATATCTATTATCCTACTGCAATCAATTTACAAAGTAATTTCATATCTAATGAATAAACTTATTTATCTTAATGATTTCATTTAATTACTTGAAATTGTAACTCATTAAGCTAAATGTCAATAGAATAAATGCTTATAATGTTTTTTGTCAAATATATTATAGCTTAAAATAATTTTTCCTTACACTTAAATTGTACATTATCCTTAATGGAGGAACATAAAGCACATATAAGAAATTAAAGTGCAAAAGAGTGGAGAAGGACAAAAGAAAATTAATATCAAGAAAACTTCTGAGTTTAGTTGTAGATATTTTTTAATTCAAATTTTAGGCAATCATTGAGACTTGAGGACTTGTAAAAAAATAAAAATAAGAATAAAAAGATAATAGAAGGTATTAAAAATTAAAAAAACACTAAAGTAGGAAGAAAATAACATAACTATTAATGAAATGAGTTAAGAAGTTAAAAAAATGAAAGAAACATATATATAACAGATAAAAATGTAAAAAATAGATCATTCTTTAACAACACAATCATCATCATTGTCCTCTAATGGTTTAGTAGTTAGTGGTGGCTGCTTCTCTCTCATATATGTCTCGTTGACCTCCTCTATAGAAAATCCAACTCTTTAATCAAATCATATGAATTTGTCAAAATATATGCTTCCTTGGTCCTCTTAACTAAGCCATGGACCTCATCGTATCCAGTTTAAGGGGAGGTACCTAGAAAATTTAAACTATATAGAGAAACCAAGAGAGATATCTAATGTTTTAAGTAAAAATCACATAAAGGACCTAAAGTTGAGTATATAACTATGAACATAGAAAGGTATCTAAGGCTTGGAAATGAAATTTTAATAAGTAATCTAGAGAGCTATCTAGATACTTAACTACAACCCTAGAGTGATATCTGAGTATCTAACACAAAATTAGGATTAGAGACCTAAAGGCCTTTTTAGGTATCTAGCTGTAAACCTAGAGTTGTCTCCAATTTTTTATTGACATTCACCTCGATTAACACTTTTGTCTCCATCTTCTTTGATTCTTCTTTGTTTAATGATGTCTCTTCCAATGTTTTTGTACTCTTTGGTTTCTACAAAAGAGATTCAACAAAAGGAAACTTATTCCATAATTTTTCTACAAGATCAAAGACCTTATCTAACGTTGCCTTTAATGAATTTCTCTTTGCTCTAATAGGATATGGAATTGCAAGTCGATACTCCTTGACTCTCTTTAGGTGTTGTCCACCTTAAACTTTCGAGTGACTCTCAATAGTCACTTCCTTCTCTTCTCCTTGGAGCTTCTTATCAGTAGTCTGGGTGATTTCCATTATTTGTTCCTTAAGATTTACTTTAGTTTTGCTCAGTAAACTCTCCTTCGATCTTTCTGCCACTAAATTTGCAAGTTGGTCCATTTTAATTTCCATGCCTCCATCCAGGAATATAATTATTGCTATGCGAATTATTTTGGGTTCTCAAAGTGTTCCTTAAATAGCCTACGTGCTCAGAATAAAGTGATTGACATTCTTGTTCTTGATGATCTAACCCGCACGCTTCACAACATATAATCCTTCTTTATGGAGCCATAGTCAGCCTATCTATCTTCTTGCTCAAGGCTTTCACTTGGCTTGTCAATTGCGCCACTATATCTACTTCATATACTCCCGTTGGCCAATTGGTTTGTGCTTTAGCTGAGCATCACTGGAAGTTATTTATGGCCATATCTTCTATTAACTCTTAGGTGACTTTTGGTGTTTTATTGTTTAGTGTCCCTCCACTCGTTCCAACAATTAGCTACCTTGTACTTTGACTTAGCCTATTATAAAAGGTTTGAATTTGCATCCATAATGGTAGTTTGTGATGAGGGCATCATCTGAGCATCTCCTTGAATCTCTCCTATATGTAATACTGTGACTCATCTTTAGCTTTAGACTACGAGGAGATGTCATTTCTTAACTTTGCAGTCTTTACAGGGGGAAGTACTTCAATAAAATTTTTCTTCCAATTGATCCCATATAGTGAGCGACGAATGTGGAATGGAATTTAGGTACTACATAGCTTTTCCTCTTAGGGAGAATGGAAATAGATGCCAATCTAATGGCGTCATCGTTTGCTTCATTAATTTTAAATGTATTATGGATCTTTAAAAAGTTAGAGATGTACGCGTTAGGGTCTTCGTCCTAGAGTCCATTGAACTAGACTGATTGTTGCACCATCTAAATGATGCTTGCATATTGTTTTAGTAGATAGTTTAGTATGTGTTTAGTTGTTAAATTGAATAATTAGTGCACGTTTAGGATATGATTGTGTTGTTTAGCTAGAAATTTGTGTTTTGAGTGTTTTATGACTTAAAGTATGCCATTAAGCTTAAATTTTGTGTATTTGAGGTGTCTTGACGTGTCTATTAGTGTTTCAGATCAAATATTGAAGAACAGAGGGGAATCAGAGGAAGCTCGGAACCTGACCTAGGCCCATAATCATGGACCATATGCCACGATCATGACAAAAGCCTGGTGGGTCTGCCACGCTCATAGCCTGCATGATAGAAGACGTGGACAACCTTCTAGACTTAAGTTTTTGAGGGACTTTTCAGAATTTTTGGGCACAGGAAAACCTTAGGGTTTACCTTAAATCGAAAACACTATAAGAAGAAAAAGAAAAGAACCCTAAAGGAGCTCCATTCTTTGCCACCTTTGGAAAACTCTAAGAAGAAGAAGAAGATAGAGAGAGAGGGAAGAGCAAGTAAGAAGACTTGTTCTACAGCTTTAACCTCCATCTTTCATTTTCGTTCATTTTAATGTACGAGATTGAGATGGATTGTATGACAATGAATTTGTGATTGATTATAATGTTCTAACTTTTCTTTAAGGATTTTGACTTGATTTAATGTTAGTCTATTTATTTTTGTGTTAATCTCATTGGGTGTTGTGAGGAATTGTTGCAACTTCATGTTTCGATAATAAATTGAGAGGGTGAACCGAATGCAAAATATTGGGTTGAATTAATGAGAGTGAAGCGATCCAATAGACTACGTAATTAATCAAATTGGTTTTTATATAGAGAGAGATCTCGTGTGAGACCCGATTTTTATTAGAAAGCTTAAGAACTAACTAGGGTTAGGGTTGTTTGTAATTGAGAGATTACATGTCAATACTAAACCTAATTAGAGATTATTATTTAGGGCTTGCCATTATAACTCGAGAGAAAGTAATCCTCCCTTTGATAGTATAGAACTAACATCTCATTAACACATAAATTTCTATATTAGCATTGATGATAGAAAAAATCTCCTCTCTTAATTTGGTGATTCTTCTTGTGTAATTTTCCATTGTTAAGTTAGTAGTGCTTAATTTGATTTTTTTTGTGTTAATTTTGCAATTCAATTTTCTATCAATCCATCTTCACGTGTTTACTTTTTTGTTCAGATTTTTTTTTCATTTTATTAATTTTTTAATCCTTACATAATTTAGGATTAGATTAGTTAACAACTCCTTATGGGATTAATTCACGACCTTTGCGATTGCAGTATTTTGAAGGCTTATAAATTGTAAAACTTGCACATCACTCAACAAGTTTTTGGTGCCATTGCCGAGGAGTAGTAGAATTAGTTTAGTTCTTATAGTCTAAGGCATTTTCACCACTCTTGTGTCCATGCAATTGCATGAACACAAGCGTTACTCAAAGTATAATTTAGATCGTGAAAACCTTAGCACTTGACATCACTCGGTTAGAACGAGCTGTTCGACGAGCCAAATGCTAATAAGAAGAAATAGAGGAAACAATGGTGGAAGAATTTCAACAAAAGCTCAGTCAAGGAGGACATCAAGGCAACCAGTAGAGAACCCTTATAGACTTTATGGGACCGGGGTTCAATGGTGCCAATTAAGGAGTAACCTGACCACCAGTTCAAGTTGTTTCTTTTGAGATTAAACCGGCCTTATTGAACTTGTTGCAATCAAATGTACAATTTTATGACAGACCAACGAGGATCTCATTGCTTATATTGTAAACTACCTTGAAATATGTGATACCTTCTGATATCATGGGATGTCAGAAGACGCAGTTAGAATGAAGCTTTTCCTGTTCACGTTGGGGGATAGAGCCAAAGCTTAATATCACTCGCTAAGCCCCTTAAATGTCACAACTTGGGAGCAATTGGTACGTGTATTCCTATACAAGTATTTTCCCCTCACTAAGACGACTAAGATGATAAAAGAAATCACAAACTTCCAATAGAGTGATGGGGAATCGCTTTAAAGACATGGTAGAGATAAAAGGAGTTACAAAGGAGGTGTCCACACCATAACCTACCAAAATAATTCTTTTTGCAAACTTTATACAATGGAGTCAATCCACCCACAAGAGGTACCATAGATGCAGAATCGGGCAGATTGCTTATGCAAAAGACTGTTGACAAAGCAAAGGAGTTGCTAGAAGAAATAGCCAATAATAGTTGTTTGTGGACAAATAAACAAAGTAGACAGTGCATAATCTTTTGAGGGCAGAAGAGAGCTACAACTGTCGACCAAATAATAGAGATTCAAGAAAAGATTGACAACCTAACCCAACAACTAAACAATATGAAGGCTTCTTCCTCAGCTCCTGTTAAAGTTGTTCAATAAAAATGCGAACTTTGTGGGCAAATAAACCACGACACCATTAATTGTTTCCTAATCAAAGATCATAAACCAGAACAAGTGAGCTATATGGGAGCGCAATATGGCGGAGGAGGGGGGAACAACCCCTACTCAAATACCTACAACCTTGAGTGGAAGAATCACCCGAACATGTTTTGGTCAAACAATGCAGGAGGTCAATTCCGACCTTAAGGACCACTGGGTTTCCATAAAGAGAAACTAAATTCAATGGACTTTAAGCTAGATAAGATTTTGGATAAGCTTGGAAGCTTAGATTATGCTAAAAAAGATTTGTGCAAGTAACAAAGAATCATGTCTCTTCTATCTATAATTTGGAGTTCAATTGAGCCAATTGGCAAGTGCCTTATTGGCACAAAATGCAAAGAATATCTTAAGCACTTCTAGAACAAAATTGAGGGAACAGCTAAAAGCTATCACACTAAGTTAGAAGCATAAACTAAGGATAAGTAAAAACACAAGATTCATACCTCGAATCTACCATTATAGATGTATATATTGATTAGTTTGTTCCACCGCTCGCACTCCTATAATTTCTGTATTATAGAGACATATAATTCTACCATTATAGTGTGCAGTGTGATTGAAAATTATCTCTCACTCCACACCAAAAAATTTAGAACCAAAAAGGCAAAAAGGATCCTTTGTTTTTATTTCGAGAAGACCTATTATGCAAGGTTTTTCTCCTTCACCATTTCTATCACAAGTGTCTTCTTCAGAGGGTCATTAAGCCCTCTAGTATTCGAAACTAGGACTGCCATTAATTACCAAAGATTATATTATTTCTTTCATGCTAGATTAGGAAAATAAATGCTACAAAAGTCAACCTAAACAATCTTTAATCTCTATTGTTATGTAGTTGAATTTTGGAACTCTGAATGATTGTGTCTAACTATTCTAAGTAATTACTATATAAGTATGACCTCTTAATATAAGTATGATATTTAACATTTCTTAGGAAATTGTCTTTTACAAGATGAAACGAAAATTATATACAAAGCTATTGTTATATGAAAGATAGATTTAAAATATTATAAGAAAAAATTAAAAAGGGGGAAAAGATCAATACTGTGCTGCAGCCTATTTTCAGGACCAGCAGGTCATATGCTCTGTAATTATTAGGCCTAAAAGACAATGGGCTGGGCATTTCTGATGGTAAAGAGGATATAAACAAGAACCAAGAAGGCTTTTTAAAAGCCTCATGCCTGTATATAGTCCATGGATGTTCACTTTTGAAGATTAGTTTTCTTAAGCATGGTCTCGGCTTGAAAAGCTTTGATCATATGAGGCTTTTCTGTCACATGTAACTAGAGCCATGAAAGTCTTTAAGCTTCTCAGGTCTGTGGTTGATTTTGGTGGCACTACTAAATCGAGTACTTGGACATGTAGCTTTGTTTTAGCAATCGATGTCATGTTGGAAAGACAGATCAAAAGTAATTACTCGAAGAGTACTGAGGCATGTAATGTAACTTCCTCAGCTCCAGAACCATCTTAGAACAAGTGTTCTGTAATGGATTAACTAAAGCTCTTCCATTCACTTTCCGTGATGGGTCAAAATTATCTATACGTGACTTCTTAGCTACTTCAAGTTCATTCCGGCAACTACACAGAAAACTACCTTGATGGCACATCCGATAATTTGTTATCTTTCCTCATAACTCTGGCTCTTCTATTTTTCCTTTTGATTATCAGAGGGGGACTCAAACCCAAATCAGTGTTAGAGAAAGCAAAGTATATGCTTACCTATGTATACATGCATCATTGTACTGATTAACTTAATTTGTAATTCCTGTATTTTGTTGTTGGACATCCAAGCAATTTCTAAATATTGATCATGTGAGCGAGGAAGGCAAACAAAAATATTAGATAGAACCATGCTTCTATTCAAGGAAAAGAGACCCTATAGGACATCTAATATAAGTGGGAAATAAGGGTGCCTGATAAGATCCTACGAACAAAACAGAAAAGCCCTGTAGTGAAATTCCATATTACGTTTAGGATTTGAAGCAAAGGGGCTGATGAGAAGTAGGAGTACCCCATTGAAGCAAAAGAGCTTAAGGTAGACACATTACATCAAAGTTTAATAACTTAACCAACCATGCTTTTAAAGGCAAACTCCCAACATCAATCCTCCTTATAATCACATCTTAAAGATACCAATTGGTAGGTCCCCTTCTTCCAACGTGCCTCCCCATTGCTCCTCCTTAAAGCTAACTGCAATAATTTCCCCTTTTCAATGTCCTGCTAGCGAGCTAAGAAATGATTTGTATATTATTTTCATAGTTTTAGTTTGCGATCCATCCAAGCAAAAGTCACCCTCTCATATAATATTCACATCAAATAGGGTGGATGATTTGCATCAACCAACAGAAGCCCTTCGCTTTCACTCTCTGCAACCCCCTCTGTGCTTGTTACTCATCTATGTATATAGGAACGTTTACAATGCCATAACAAACCTCACAAAAAAGTTGATAGTGGATTTTTTTTGAGTTAGTTGGCAAAGTAGAAGCGAGAAATGGAAAAGTAGAATAAAGGCTCGCGGTAATTTTGAATACTGTTTCAACCTGGAATTAATTGGGTCATATGATCCAAACTATGTAAGGGTAAAGTTGCGTATTATTAGGCCTTCTTAAATCCTATTTTATTACGGGAATTCAGATTGAGTGTGATGATGATATGGTAGAGTTTTTACAGAAAGAAAAATTGACGAGTGAAAAGACCCAATTCTGGTATCTTTCCATAAAATGGAAGGATTCATGAAGGATTTGTTTTGAAGATCCACCACAACCAATTACATTTGATGACGTTAAACATGCTGTACAGAGACTTTACGTGCCCCATTTCACGCAATTTCTTGTTAAGAAATCCACCACATCCAATTGCATTTGATGACGTTAAACATGCTATACACAGACGTTACGTGCACCATTTCAGGCAATTTCTTGTTAAGAATAATCAAAGTGATATTATCGTATACCATCACTCTGTATGTTCAATCTTCTCCTCCTTGTCTAGAACATTTTCTTTCCAATTATTTTTGCTGGAAGCAGTCATCTTCTTACGTCTTTACGTTCTGGGGAAGCAGTGAAAATGATCTGAAACGACTACGTTTCAGATTATTGGAAATTGCCTGAAATGGTTCATGTAACACGACGTCTCGTTTTCAATTATTATTGAAAATGAGATGCAATAATAGTAATAATCATATTTTTAAATAGTAATACTATTACGATTGCAGTCCAAATTATTACTGTAATTGTAATTGGATATTTCATAACTACATCTGCATCTTTTGTAATTGTCTTAATCCATAATTTAAAATCTTAGTAATCATAATAATATTTAGCATATAAAAGTTTAACAAAAGCGATATATCATAACTAACTTTCTCTCCCAAGCTCCCTAACATTATCTATTCCTTAATTTATATTACATTATTGAATGTGAACTGAGCATAGCTGGTAAGGGTTCTTCTATGTTTCCCAATATTCTTTTCTTTCCATATTAAATAAACCAAGCAATAGAGGGCAAATCTAAAGATCTGTGAGTCACATTTGGACTTGAATTTGGAGTTACTTGCCTGTAAGATTTTATTGACTGGCAAAATATGTTACTTAAGTTGAACTGTTCTCCATTTTCCTGTTGAATAATTATAATTAAAGAATAGGTGACAGGTGTTTTCATCTTCCAAATTGCATAGGAAGCATTTTAGGTCACTACTACCCTTGATCTTATCATTTGTTTTAAGCCTCTTCAAAGTTGCAAGCCACATTTTTTTTTGAACACCCTACTTACAAGAGGGGCTAGCAGGGAATCGAACCTGAGACCTAACCGAAATCAAGCCTCGCTCTCAACCATCGAGCCACACCCCTTGAGGGTGCAAGCCACATTATTAATGAGGCTTTTTTTTAATATTTGACTTCATCCATATTATTTTGGTCTAAGGAACCGGTAATTTGTATTTCTTGATCATGCTCAAGCATAATTTATTCGTAAAGATCCCAGAGTTCTACCTAAGTCATCTAACTACCAAAACAGCTCTAGTCACCATGTCGCCGGTTAATTTCCATCTTTTCTAAAAGAAAAGCACAGTCAAACCGTCAAGCCCGGATGCTTTGATGGGATTTTGACTAAAGATGCCCTTTCCACATTGACTATACTAAAAGGCTCAACAAACTAATCCACTAGCTCTTGGCTCAGTGATTTCCTAATATAACCCCTTAGTTCTTAACTAAAAGAAGTATATGAAGTTTCACACAGAAGCCACTTAAAATGGTTGGGAGTAAGCTCCTTCAAATTATCTTGGCCATAAATTAGGGTACTAGAATCACTATGTAAAAATGCAATTTTGGTGTGAGCCCTTGTATTAATAAAGCAATGGAAAAGTTTAATATTTTGATCCCCCTTCTTAGCAAACATTAATCTAGATCTTTATCTCAATGATCTATTAAAAGCATTAAGAGTTTATGTATACTAAAAAAACTATTTTTCAATATTCTTTAACTCTAAGCTATAAAGAGATAAATTTACTTCTAGTGCTCATAATTAACTCCTTAGCATTTAGGAAATAACCTTGATTCATTCCATTTCACTTTGATGCTCTTGAATTTCTACATATAGATGTACACTTTGAACCCTAACACTTGCTTTTTCATTCCATTCCTGATAGGATCCAAAAATCCATGAGCAAGAATCAAATGATTATTAAACTTTAAATGGACATTTAGTAGGCTTACGGAGATTAAAGTTTAAGACTTCAATTAGAGCATATGGTCAGAACAAAAGGAGTTTCCTAATAAAGTTAAACTTTAAGAGGTATTTTCCAATCCAGTCATTATTGATTAATAGTAGTTTACAAGATTTTTCCTAATTCTCCAACTCCCCTCTTTTTTATTATCCTAAGTAAAGTAATGTCTTCCATATATAAAATTTGTGAATCCCATATTTTTCATACTACTACTTAGATCATTGGTTAAGTGCCTAGTACAAATCCCGCTACTATCCATTTCAGTGGAGTACAAGATGCTTTTGAAATCTCCCGAGAGGATTTAAGAAAACTAATTGCTATTAATGAATTATAGTAGATCATTTCATAAATTGATTCTCGAAAAGGAAAATTTAGCAGAATATATAACTAAAAGATTAAACAACTCAATAGAATTATTAAAGGAAGCTTGCAGTGACTTGATAAGTGGAATAAGCTTTTTACACTGAAATTTATTCTTATCAAAGGCCATAATGCTCCTAACAATGTGAGGAAATTGGTGGTTAGATGAAAGACTCTAATTATAACCTAAAAACCATAGGTAATTCTTCAAATTCCTTTTTTTTTTCTCCAAAAGACCTATTAAATAAAGCTTCTTTTTGCTGATAATATCTTTAAAAACATGTTGCTTATTGGGGTTATTCATAATCCTAATATTCCAGACTAGAAAGTTCATCAAGTTATTAAAGTGAGAGACCCCACTACTAGCTTCTTCTTATTGCTCCTTCTAGGTATCTTTTTAGATAAAGTAATATTTGTATTTTCCTTCTCAATAATAATCGAGAATTTAAGTGTTGCGACATGTAAAGGAGAAAATTATGTAATCTTGAACTGAGCACTACAAGAAAAATTGAAATCACCGACGGTATTGTACCGACGGACACGTAATGGCATGTAAATACTGACGGTATTAGTCATTCCGTCGGTGAAAAAAAAACAATTGCGACGGTTAAAAAAACCGTAGCGAAAGTTGGCGGGACAGTTTCGCGGGTAATAATAGCGACGGATAT
>JANZLH020000423.1:312939-329633 GCA_026770325.2 Erythroxylum fimbriatum
TAATACCTACACATTTCATTAATATCAAAAGCAATTAAGACACAAAATGATTCAAAAATAAATCCCACAATGAAATTCGATCATCATTACCAACATGTTTAACATTCTCAAACCTAAGTCATACATCAAGATGAAGTAAATAAATAAGAGAAATTAGAAAACAACTTGAAATGGTTAGGTTGGAGTGGCTGGACAATAGCTGTAGATGCTCCTCTTCCCTTCTCTCCTTTTTGCTCTTCCTTGTGTTCTTTCTCAATTTGGAAAATGGAGGCTCTCCTCATTAAGGTATGATCTTATATAGTTATTTAGTCATTTAGGGTTAAAACTAGGTTTTATCTAGGGCAAAAAGTCCAAAATGATCTTTTAAAAATTAAAATAGAAGGAGATCCCTACATCTGACTAGCACCTGTCAATATCGTGAAAGGGATGTCAAAATCATGACCTTGTGAAAATTAGCTTCTTTCATGATCATGACTTGTGATCCTTTTCTATCATGATCATCTCAGGGATGTCACGATCGTGATCTTGGGAAGACCTTTTGTCATGAGTATGACAAGCATGTCACGATTGTGACCTTTTTCCTTTTATCCAAACTTTCTCCAACTTCCTTTAATTTTCTTCATCTGATTTCATACACTAATAAACATATCAGAACACCTTAAGTGAAAAAAATTAAAGTCCAGTATGATGCTCTAAACCACAAATCCCTCAAAAACATAAACATATAATCACATTAATATAATTTTATATCTAAACATGCATAAATCATATAATCAACACCTAAAAACACACTAAAACACTTACCAAAACATAATGTAAACTACAAATATCAACATCCCCACACTTAAACTTTTACTTGTCCTCAAGAAAAAAAAACACATACTCAAACACACCAAACAATAATACATACATTCATGGATATGCAATAATGATACAATGACATCTAACTTCACGAAATAGTTTTAACCTCAAACAATAATCCTTCAAGTCATTCCAACTTATTAACTTATGCAGTTTGTGGATAAATACTTTGGATGGAATATACATACTAATCAAGACAATAACATTATATTCATTCACCCTAAGAATTTGTACACATACATTGATAATTAGTAGTCAATTAAAATTGCAACTACCATTAAGTAGATGAAAATTCTTTCTATTTTCAAAGATTGGTAGGATTTATTTATCAAAACACCATTTTGTTAATTTTTGTAATGTTGACCTAGTCTTTTGATGCGAAGGAAAACATTTATGATGAATGTCCCCCAGCTACTCAACTAGGCCATGTTTTATTATTAGGCTTGGTTGGAATGTCATACTAGCTTTTTAATGCAAACGTAAATATTTGTGATGAATGTCCCCTAGTTGCTCAGTTGTATCTCATTCTCAACTAGCTACTAGCTCTATTCATAACCTGAAGGCTAGCAGAATAGTTAGTTATTAAAGACACATAGACTTGACTTTTTTATTTTTATTATCACATTTCACATTTCCTACCTCATTTCTTTTAGCTAATCATGCTCTTAAAATGTTACTAATGATGCTACTTATTCTATTAACTTATAATTATAAATGTATGTAACAAATTTCCTAAGGTGAATGAACTAACATCATATCCTAATTAGCATGCATATTCAACCAAAGATACTTAGAACATAACTTTCACAAGTTAATAAGTTTTTACAACTTAAAAGACTATGTTCAGAGCTAAACTAATTCTATCAAGTCATAGCCATTGACACATTTACACAATTCATACAATCTCAACCTACAAAAAAAACTAACAATATGATATGCAAAATTTGCATTTATGATGACAAATAAAAACCTCCTCATACTTGGACCACACATTGTCCTCAATATGAGAAGAACAACACATAAAAGAAACTAGAAATGATAAGAAAAGGTAAAAATAAATGGAAAAGATAAAGGTTAGAACATGAGCCCGTTACGATGATTGAGGTGGTGGCGGTGTTGGTGAAGGAATTTGAAGATACTTCGGGTAATGAAGTTCCACCAATTCACTCCGTATAAAATAAAAATAACAAAATACTAATATAATAAAATAAAACAAATAAAAAAAATTTAATTCTTGGTTTGCCTTCAAAGTAGTGCTCAGCTAACGTCACTAGTTTGACATGCTCTTCCTTCCACACTCAACCTTGGTCAATTATGAGTGGTTTGCGTCCACTTATATTGCCCAATTTCAACTTCGTAGCTTGTAAATAAGATACATGTTGGAAGATAATGAAAAGGACATAATCAATCGAATCAAAGAATCCAAGTAATTTTTGTAATGCCCTTTTTAATAACAAACTATCAACGTAATCGAGAATGATGAAATCCTAAAAATCTTCAATGGAATCAACAATTTGTGTTGTAAGACAGTGAATTGCTCATCTTCTTCTGCAATCATCATTGTCCACTCTTCTGCTTCAACTTCTTGAACAGGGACTTCTAAATATTCCTTAAACTTTATATCCCTTATCACTTGTTCTTTGTAGCTTACTTTTTCAAAGCGACCCTTCTCTTGCATTTTGACATACTCCCATTATGTCTATTTTCAAGTAAGAGCTACTTTCTTTTGGATTGTTCAATTCTTTGTTCATACTGAACTCCACATGTTCATCACCAATCCGAAGGAGCACCTTACCTTCATAAACATCTATCAGTGCTTTTTCAATGTTTATGAAGGGTCACCCAAGAATTAGTGGACAATTCTTATGCTTTTCGAAATATAATACGACGAAGTCTACAGGAATAATGAACTTGTCCACAATTATCATAACATCTTCTATCACATCAAATGGTTTCTTTATGGATCGATTTACCAACTGAATAAGCATCGAATTTGGCTTCACATTGTCAAGCTCTAATTTCCTAGAAATCGACAAAGGCATAAAGGTTTATACTTGCGCCTAAGTCGTATAAGCATTTTGCAAATTCTAAATCATCAACCACACAAGGTATTATAAAGGTTCTAAGATCCTTCAACTTAGAAGGCATATGAATAGAGCTACATTTTTCAGTTAGTACTATCATTTGATTATCTTCCCAAGTCTGCTTCTTTTTTTAACATGTCTTTCAGGAATTTATTGTACTTAGGCATATGCTCCAATGCCTCGACAAAAGATAGATTGATTTACAAGGTCTTTAATTTCTCTATGAACTTTACAAATTATGAATCCAGTTTGTTCTTTTGTACTCATTGAGTGTATGGAATCTTGGGTGGATATGGTGGAGGGGCAATGTAAGGAGGGTTTTTTTAGGTAGGTTTCAAATTATTTCTCCACTAGTTCCTCAAGTTCTTCCCCACTTATAATTGTGATTGCTTTGAGTTTCTCCTTTGGGTTCGCTTCAGTATTGCTCGGCTAACTCCCCACTCTTCTTATTAAAAATGTGTTCGCCAATTAACTTACTTAGATCTCTAAGTTATGAATGGAAGAGGCATGATTTTTAGTGACTTTCTTGAACTTCTTCTCCAATCACTTATGATCTTCATCCATGTTTATGAGTTTTCCATATGATCTCCAATCACGCTTCTCTTGTTGAAATCTAGGTGGATCTTGAGGTCAAAATTGACCTCCTGTATTGTTCGACCAAGAAAAATTTAGGTGGTTTTTCCATATTGGATTGTAATTATTAGAATAAGTGTTGTTCGCTCCTCCTTGACCAAATTTTGTATCCAGGTAGTTGAGTTGCTCCATCTTATCATTTTACATTAAAAAATAATCAGCAATAAAATGGTTATTTTGCCCTCGTAATTCGCATCTATGCTAAATTGCTTTAATTGGAGTGGATGAAGAGGCTTCGATGTTGTTAAGTTGTCTTGTTAAATTTTCAATTTCAGTCTACATTGTTGTCATTAAATCGATAACAATGATTCCCTTATGATCTCAAAAAGTCGACTGTTGTCTAATTTTATCCAATGAACAAAGACAACTGTTGTTCACCGCCTCTTCTAACAAATGCTTCGCTTCCTCAACTGTATTCCATACAAGAGATCCTTCGGAAACTTCATTTATGGTGCCTCTCATGGGTAGATTAACTCTATTGTAAAAGCTTTGCAAAAGGAATTCTTTAGGTAGGTTATGGTGAGGGCACCTCCTTTGCAAATCCTTAAACTATTCCGATGCTTCATAAAGTGAAGCCCCATCACTTGTTGGAAATTTGTGATCTCCTTTATCAATTTTGTTGTCTTGGTTAGGGTAAAGTACTTGTCCAAAAATGCACGCACCAACTTCTCCTAAGTTGTGATGTTTGTAGGGCTTAATGAATGATACCATGCCTTGGCTCTATCCCTTAATATGAAGGGAAAGAGTCTCATCCTAACGACTTCTTCTGTCATTCCATGATATCAAAAAGTATCACATATTTCTAGAAAATTAACTAAATGAGCGTTAGGATCCTCATTAGTTAACCCATAAAACTGCACATTAGTTTGCAGCATGTTTAGAAAAGCTGACTTAATCTCCAATGATGCTGCTTCCACCGGTGGTTGAGTCATTCCTTAATGTGTAGCACTGAACCTTGGTCAAATGAAATCCATAAGGGTTCGTTGCTGGTCTCCTTGATTGAATTCTTCTACCATTGTTTCTTCAATCTCTTCTTTTTGTCACCTTGCTCTTCGAATTGCTTGTTCTAATAAGGTGATATCAAGTGTTAATGTTTCAGCAATCTTACTTAAACTCTAAGTGACTTTAGTGTTCATGCAATAGCATAGATATAGGAAAGGAAAAAAATTCCTTAAAATAAAGGAATCTAAATAATCCTAAACTAACTCCCCAAAAATGACACCAAAAACTTGTTCAACAATTTTTACTTATATAAAACCCTCAATGGTCTGCAAGCGTATGGATCGTAAACATAGTAGTTAAGGTGTTGGTTCCATGAGGAATTCACTAAACTAATTGAATCATAACTTTATCTAAGGTCTAGAAATGTGATAAAAATGAAAATAAAACTAAACAAAAAATTAAGTAATTGAATATGGATTGAATGAAATTGACATTTTTCGAAATTAACACAAGTAAATCAAAATAGAGTACTAACCACTTAACAAATGAGAAATCCCAAGATAAGGTTCATTCTATCGTCATTTTGCCACCTTTATGACTTTTGATCTAATCGGTATTGATCCTAGAATTTTGAAGGGTTAATTATTCTCTTTCATGATCTAATCATTTAACCTAGTTAATAATCCCTAATTGATTCCAAAATTCTAATTTTGCAATCTCTTAATTAACAAAAATAGCCTACATCTCTAATTAGTTCTTAAGCGATCTATTAGATAATCGAGTCCTTAAACAAGATCTCTCTTTGTATGATTATCGATTTGATATTTATATGATCTATTAGATTGTTAATTCTCATTTCCCAACCTAATCTTGTTACTATTGATTCAATCTCTCGATTTATTATTAAAGTATGGAAAAACCATAAATATCATAATACCTACACATTTCATTAATATCAAAAGCAATTAAGACACAAAATGATTCAAAAATAAATCCCACAATGAAATTAGATCATCATTAACAACATGCTTAACATTCTCAAACCTAGGTCATACATCAAGATGAAGTAAATAAATAAGAGAAAGTAGAAAAACACTTGAAATGGTTGGGTTGGAGTGGCTGGACAGCAATTGCAGATGCTCCTCTTCTCTCCTTCTTGCTCTTCCTTATGTTCTTTCTCAATTTGGAAAATGGAAGCCCTCCTCATTAAGGTCATTTTATGTTCTTATATAGTTCTTTAGGTTTTACCCACACTAAAAAGTCTAAAAAGGCCTTCCAAAAATTAAAATAGAAGGAGATCCCTGCATCTGATAAGAGCCTATCATGATCATAACCCTATGAAAATTAATGTCACGATTGTGACCTTGTTCCTTTTGTCCAAGCTTTCTCCAACTTCCTTCAGTCTTCTTCATCTGAGTTCGTACATCAATAACCACATCAAAATGCATTAAGCACATAAAATTAAAGTCCAATATCATGCTCTAAACCATAAAACACTCAAAAACATAAACATACAATCACATTAACATAATTCTAAACCTAAATATGCACAAATCATTTAATAGACACCTTAAAACACACTAAAACACCTACCAAAACATATTGTAAACTAAAACTATTATAAGAAATTTCCAAAAAAAGGAAAAAAGTGTAATAACAAGGAAAACAACAAGATTGGGGTGAAAGGAGGAAGAAATGAATTAGAGGTAGAGAGTACTCAAAACTAAGTTAAACTGGGGTGAAGGAGAAAGGGATGACACTAAATGGGGGATTTTATTAGTAAGGAGGTCAATAGGGGGAGAACATAAAAGAGTTTTCCCCTAGAAGATGATCACATTTGGGTTATCACTATAATGCTTTTAAATGCGGGCTTCAGTTTCCTTTTCACTTAGCCATCTTACAAATCCTTAACTTGACTAAAGCCTAGCCAACTCTAACCTTATGCCTAGATTTCATTAGACTGATTCATATTTGTACACCATATTTGAGAGTTAACACCTAACCTTGAATTATTTAAGTTTATACACTAGCATAGGTTTGTTGAGACCAATAGTAAATGGTGTAACTTAATCATCAAGAATGGATCTCAGTTTCTAGTCATTCCATTAGGTATAACTTAATCATCAATAATGGATCTCAGTTTCTAGTCATTTCTAGTCAAGAATGATAAGTTCCTTTTCCTAACAAACAATATAGACCTTTTAACCTTCATGATATTTTAGACGGGG
Source organism: Erythroxylum fimbriatum (assembly GCA_026770325.2). Lineage (NCBI taxonomy): Eukaryota > Viridiplantae > Streptophyta > Magnoliopsida > Malpighiales > Erythroxylaceae > Erythroxylum > Erythroxylum fimbriatum. The sequence goes on from JANZLH020000423.1 coordinate 319,688, forward strand.
ATAGATGAAAGGTCCTTTTAGTGGAAAGAAACAACCAAACTTTCAGATTCCTTAGCCAAAACTAACAGAGAAAAACTACTATATGAAGCTACTTTAATCCAATTAAAGGTTCCTTATAGGGAATAACATTCTTATAGGTTTATTTCATCTTGTTTTATTTTCTTATTTTTCATTAAGTTTCTTGATAACTTTATCATTTTATGAAAACTATAAACATGAATAAGATGTTTGTGAAGATAAAAGTAGTTAAAGACAAATGTTTGCTTGACTTATCTTCATGGGAAAAGAAACAAAAAGTGACCTATAATGATGAGTAAAATGGATTAGGTAAAGCTTAGGCCTTATAAGGCTCACGCGTAAACCTAGCACTAAGCTTGATTGAGCTTGAGCTAATAGGCCTAAAAACTAGGTCATATAAGAATTTAGGCTAGCTTGTAATGTTTAAACTTATTAGGCTTCAAATAAATTTTTTGTTCTAATTATGTCCCCCAAGCTCAAAGGCATTTTTTTTTCATTAGTCCCAAGCCACTGTCGAATCCCAGTCAAATCATATTTTTCTTGGTGAATTTGGTTTAGGTTCGCGTCTTCTTATTAAGACTAGTGATGAGTTCATTACTATTGAGCCCATGACATTAATGATATACACCCTTGTATTCTAACCATTTCCATCGCACTTCCCTTTACCTAATGAAATTTTGTTGATTTCCTTATACCTCAAAGGCCTGCAAAGGATAATGATTGTTATTTTCTTAATTCAACTTGAAAAAATGATTTAAAAAAAAAGGTTAGGATGGTTCATGTGAATGTAACCCCCAAGAATAGGGATAACTTAGAGAATTGGAATTCATTTTCACCTTCTAAACAAGGCATTTCTCTAAGGTAAGTGTACTTGGTTTATTGAACATTTATTTATCTTTTCAGGCACAACTTTTTTATTTATCTTTTCCAAATTGTTTCTTCTGTAAAAATGGGTTATGAGAAGGCATACAAGGATATGGGAAGGCTGCTAAGAAAAAAGAGGATGCTAAGAGTACATCCTTAAAGGCTTGTAAGGACCTTAAGGCCTTCTTTAAAAAGAAACATGTTATTAAAGAGTAAATATTCAAGCACCTGGATAAGCTTGAGAAGGAGAACGTAAGGTTAAAGGATGAGGTGGAAGGCTTTAAAAAAGGGACACCGAAGGAGTAATAGAGCAAGTTTTAAGGTTATGAATTCAAAATTAAGATTATTTATCTCCATTTTAGGTTAACATCCTTCGAGAATTAAAACCATAATAACTCCATAAGTCATATGATGATGAAGTTCAAGGCTTGCAAAAAACTTATGCATAAGAAATATCCAAATATGTTACTTGCAAATTTAGACATCATTAATGCTTTTAGCCTTAACCAATCCAAAATAAGGTGCCTGATGAGTTTTATGATATTTATAGCGAGACTAAGATCATTGGTCCTATAGATGACGAATCTTCCAACCCTATTGTTGTCAACCTTGCAACCTCTAGCAACACCCTCATTTTTATCTATGTCATTGCTTTCCTTATAATTTCTTTTCCCTAGTTTACAACTTTTTAGTTGTATGAATGATTTGGACAAGTTTAGTCCTTAGTTTTAATAAAAAAATTTAAAAGTGAAAAGAATTCTTTAAATATCCCAATCAAAAGAATCAAAGAAAGTATCAATATATGACTATATAAAATTTAATTTTCTAAAAATTTCATCATAATCTTACACCTAATGATTAATCTTATACCTAATAGAAGTAATGGCATTAGTCATTCCAAGTTCTATCATCTTCTCAGTGAGATGCTCATTCCATCAGTTGATTTGTGAGCTCCTAGAATTTCTCTAGTCAAATAGAATATATAGAATAGTTTGTGGTTCCTTTCAAGTCAAATAAAATATATAGAATAGGTTATGTAAAGGCTTAAACAATATTATTCTTTACCTAATCTTCTGTATTGATTCTTAACCTAAATAAGTATCTTATCCTATTATGAAAACAGATAAAACATAATCATATTGTGCTACGTTCTGGACCAGATAGTGTTAGTGTAGCTACATTAAAAAAATTGATGATTTATAGTTTCAAGCTCAAGATAGCATAGAGTGCATAGTTGATTAATGAACCATCAAATTTTGTCTTTGGTGTTTAGTCTCTTCCTAGTAACTATCAAGTTTTAAAAGATGTTTGGAATATAAAGTCTGAAAGCTTATAAGCAAGAAAAGTTAGTGAATTCTCCACTACTATTGGTTATCTAGTTAGTTTTGTCCTTCTTAGAGGGTTAGCTAAATAGTCAAGAAAATTTCTCTGTGGTCTTTCAAGGTCTTTAAAGCCTATAGTCCATATATCATGTTTAATAACTTTCATTAATCAAACTTAGAGTGAAATTTTGGTTTTAAGTAAAGCAAGGTCCTCTCTAAAATTAAAGGCTTTGCTTTGCCTAATTATCAAACTAGAACTAGGAATTATAACCATTCCCTACCTGTGTTCTAATAAGGGGGTAGATAGCCTGCCTTTTCATTAGTATTTGTACGAAAAGCCTAGAGTGTTCCTTTCTTTCCTTAATCTTCAAAAAGTTGGAGTTTTTCAGATAGTATCTATTAGTCCATTTGGTCCATAGTGCCTATTTATTAGTAATTACTCTCCAAATTCTCTTATCCACTAGGATTAATTGAACCAATTGTATTGAGACCAATCCTATTCCTCCCTCTTACTTTCTCTAGCATAGTTGCCCCTATTTGATTTTTGCTCCTTAGAGATGTCTTCCTTTCTAGACCATAGAAAATTCTTAATATATCTTGCTTGTTCTTTGTTGATCTTCTTGTAAGAAAGCTTTGTTCTACCATGCATTTATTTTTCTCCAGGAGTACTTAGCAATTTTGGTGTCTTAACTTCTTATAAGAAATGTGAGCCTTAGGTATTTAAAAGGTAACTAGTGAGCATTCCATCCAATAATGTTCCTTAATATCGTAGTGTTTTTTTACATCAAAAGAGAAATAGATTTTTTCTTTTATGTTAGATAATATAAACCTAAAATCCTTCAAAATAATTCAAGAGAGTTATGCATTATAGAGAAAGTGGTTCGGGCAGCTCCCCAAAACATCAACAAATCATCAGCAAAGCTTAGATGAGTGAGGTTTAACTCCTCACATTTATGGTGGAATTTAAAGTTAGGGTAGCTTCAAGTGTTCTTCCAGATCAGTATGGTAAGAATTTCAATGGAAAGAGCAAATAAGTAGGGGAAAGAGGGCCCCCCTTCCTTATCCCATTGGACCTTTTGAATTTTTTTTCTTAGGATACCATTAATGAGGACAATAGATGAGCTAGTTGATATCCATGAATTGATCAAATTAATGTACTTGCTGGGAAAACCAAACCATTTAAGGCTACAAAGAATGAAGTTCCAATGGAGCCTGGAAAATGCTTTAGAGAAATCCACTTCGATTGCACATCTTTTGATGGAAATATCATAATCCCTCATCAGTTCCTAAACCATTAAGATATGGATCTTCCTGGTATGAAAGCACCTTGGGAGTAATGGATGATATGTTTCAAGTTTTCCTTTATTCTTTGGGGTAATAGTTCGGATAGAACTTTATACACAATATTACAACAAAAAATTAGAAGAAAGTCCTTAAGACTATTGGCATTAGGGGATTTAGGATTCAAACAAATGTAGGTGAAGTTTATCTCTTTCAGCATTTTTCCAGTGGTCATGAATTCCTGAATTCCCTCAACTAATAGACTTCGAATGTTATCCCAAGTGAATTGGAAGAAGTGAGTATTATGACCATATGGACCTGGTGCTTTTCTTGGATTTTTAGTTGATAGTTGTACGTTGTAAGATGTTTTAATAGACATTTTAGTATGTTTTTAGTGGTTAATTAATTAATTCATGTATGTTTGGGTTTAGAATTGTATTAATTGGTTAGACATTTTTGTTTTAAATGTTATATGGGTTAGAGCATGCTATTTAGCTATAATTTTGTGTATTTGAGGTGCTTTGATGTGTTTGTTAGTGTGTAAGATTAGATATCGAAGAACAAAGAAGATTTGGAGGAAGCTCGGGGGAGGATTGGCCACGATATCATAACAAAAGCAAAATGGACAGGCCATGATCCATTTGGGATTTTGCTTCTACATGGCTTCATTAGCCACGATCATGGCAGAAGCAAAATCCCAAGTGCCACGATTGTGGCTTGCCTGCTGACAGACATGTACTGGCCTTCCAAACTTAAGTTTTTGACGGTTATTTAAGACTTTTGGACTCAGGTAAAACCTAGTTTTTACCCTAATTAGTAAAGACTACATAAAGAAAGAAAAAGGACCTAGATTGGGAGCCTCCATTTGCCACTTTGGGAAAAAGCTAAGGAAGAGGAAAAAGGAAGAGAAAGAAGAAGGTGGAGCTTCAGCTACTTCAACCTCTAATCCTTCAAGTTATTTTCTTTCTGTCCATCTTTTATTTGATGTATAATATGGGATTAATGATGATGAATCTTGGGTTAAGGATGTTCTAACTTCTTTTAGGGATTTATACTTGATTTATTTTTAATCTAGTTGCTTTTGTTGTTAATGATGATGGGTGTTGTAATTATTTGTTGTATGTAAATGCTCGATAACAAATCGAAAGAGTGAATCGATAACTAAATGATGAAATTGGGTAATAAGAGTTAAACAATCTAATAGATCACACAAATAATCAAATCAGTAATTTATGCGAAGAGATATCTCATATAGGACCTGATAGTATATTAGAGGACTAAGATCTAATTGGATGTGCGATTTTTCTTTTGTTAATTGAGAGATTACAAATTTCATAATTCAATTAGGGTTTATAATTTAGGGTTTAATGTTTATAACTCGAGAGATAGTTATCCACCCTTCAAAAGTCTAAGACTGATACCATATTAACTTAAAAGTGACTAAGTTAGCATTACTGATAGGATAAATCCCCTTTCTTATAATTTGTTAATCTTCCTTGTTTGAACTCCAATTTTGATTTCTTTGTGTTAATTTTACAATTTCAATTTTCAGTCACTCCATATTCGATTGTTTACTTTTCTGTTTAGTTTTTCTTTTCATTTTAATTACACTTTTTAGGCCTTAGACAAATTAGGATTCAATTAGTTCTCTAATTCCTGGTGGGATTGACACCTCATATACTATGTTATGACTCTTGTACTTCCAAAAATATTGAGGGTTTTATAAGATTAAAATTTGCTCAACATTTGGTTGAAGAGAATCCTTTTGATTTCTAGGTAAGAAGCAGCTGCTGTAAATTTTCTATAAGATCCTGATGAAAAGTTGTTAATTGACCAATCAGGCTTACTAGCTACTTCATATTAATTTGGCCTAAGGATCTAGATCCTAAAAGATCCTTATAGTAATTGACTACCATCTCTTCAATTGTAACTTTGTTTGTAACCAACTAGTCATCTTGATCCAATAGACATTTGACTTTTTAAAGTTATTTCTAGGTAAAAAAGATTGGTGGAAATACCTTGTGTTGGAGTCACCTTCTTTCAACCATATTGTTCTGGCCTTTTACATTAGTAGTGAGTTGTGTTAAATAAGAGCACTATTAAACACTTTTAATTTCCTAATTTCGTCAAGTTTTAGCCCTTGATTGTTAAGATCCTAATAACAAGCTTCCTGTGCCTTCATTAGGTCTTTCTTGGCATCCTGTAATCTCTATGCAATTGAGGGGCCTCTTCTTTTGAGCAACTGCTTTAACTTATCTTTTAAAAGCTTAAACTTCCTTATGAACCGGAAGGATTTGCACCCTAGGATCTAGATAACCCATGCTCCTCTCATTAAGTCCATAAAACATTCCTTATTGGTCAGAAAATTAAAGAATATGGATGGTTCATTAAAGGAGGCTGGACTTTTTTAATTTTATAACTTTATTGTGGAGTGATCTAAGCACAAAAGGGAACCAAAGTGAACAAAAGAGTTGGGCAATTTCCTTAACCAAATCTAGTTTACTAGGATTCTGTCAAGCTTTTTCTTAATAAAGCGTCTACCTTGTTTTTGTTGCTCTATGTAAAGAGATTGTCTATAAATTTTAATTCAATGACCTCAAGCTTGCTTACTACACTCTCTAATTCCTTGCCTATATTTATGAACTTGACATTGATTTTGAATGGTGGAAAGATCCTCCCATAGCTTAACTCTTTGGAATTCAAAATTGGAATCATGAATGATGGAAATGTCAAATGAATTAATCGTGCCTTTCATCTTACAAGACAAATAGATGAATCAATCAGAGTTGTTCATTATTGAAACATGAACATTTTCCTTATTGTAGGCATGCACTATTCTACCATTATAATGATGCTTAAGATTGGATCCTAATATCCAATTGGTGCCTAGAAACTTCATAGAATCCTGAAGCTTGGAGGCTTTAATTATAGTCCCTAGTAAACTTAAAATGCTTGGCTTTTTCTCCATAATTAAATTCTAACAGCCTGTCTTTTATGGGTTCGTTCATAACCTTTATGTTCCAAAATTAAATAATGGTATTGAGAGGGCTACGGGGAGCTACTAACCCCCTTTGATTTTTCTTTTCTTTCTCCATAATTTTCTATAAGATGCTCAATTAACTCCTCATTCAGATTGAGTTATTGAATCTCCTATTCTTATTCTTCCACAACATGCTCATTGTTATTTAATCCCCTTATTCAGTTTTTTTTCCCAGTGTCTCCTTCCTTGATGGGTTCAACTACCTACTCTACAATTCTTTTTTGTTAAATCTATCATGAGCTCCTTCTAAGCAGTTTGCTCTTCAATTCTTTTTTTTTTTAAATTTTCTCATACTTGTTTAGTTTACGAAAAATATTAACTAAGTAATCTTTGAAGACCTGTAGAGTTGATATTTTCTCTTATTTTAATCATTATTTAAATATATTAACCTAAGTAAAAATTTTCAATAAGTTTGTGGAGTCCATTTCTTTCAACTTGATAAAATTTAAAATTAAATTAAGTAAGCTTATCAAGCTTGTAAAATCTAAATCTCTTGAAAATTTCAAAATAAATAAATTCAAAAAAACTTAGTAAATATGATTCCTTTTCCTTAGTAGTAAATTTATTGAAGTGAACTTAATGCACTTAAGAGCCTTTGTTCATTATCAAATTTGAAAGAAAATTTTGTTAAGTGAATTTTTTTAAAGACAAATAAAGATTTCATGAAAGGCATCAAAGGTTCTTTACAAAGCATGATTTTGTAAAATAAAATACATTTATTTTACAAAATTCTCTAGTAAATTAAAGAACTAGAAATTTAGAGATTCCACTATCTTCTAAAGAAAGCACTCAGTTGTTCTTCAACGTGGTGTGCTACTAGAGTTTCCCTTATCCAACAATGCAGCCTGTGAATTAAGACATGGTTATCTGTCTTGGACTTGTTAAACAATATTTGGTTCCTTTCTCTGCAAATGGTATAAACTGCCCAATTGAAGTTAAGACTAAGGCAGATTCTATATTTCCCCATTAAGCTGAATTTGCTAAGTGAATTTTGACAATCATAAGAGTCGAGTTCTAACTTTCCTTGAAAAAGAAATTAAATAAAAAAAATTATTAGACATGTAGAATCTATCTCTCTATCTTTGCTTTTTTTAAAATTAATAAAATAAAATTTATGGGTTTGGAAAGTCTAATTATCGACCATTGATTTTTTGAAATTAATAAAATTAAAATTTATATGTTTAAATCTATCTTGCACCATCAAATTGTTTAGAAATTTAAATTTGATAAACTTGATAGTCTTGTAGCTTTTTCACTTTATCTTCCCTTGTCGAATTTTATAATTTACTTAATTTTGATGTACTTAATAAGTTTGCAGAATTTTTATCTATCTTACCTTATCAAATTATAGATTTCAATTTTAAACTTATAGGCATTTTGACTTACACCTTTTAAAGTTTTTTGCCAAGGAATTACGGAAACTTTGCTTGAACTTGAAATTTTTTAGCAGGTTGTCTCAATTGACACTAAGGAACTAAAAGGGCTTATCCAATTTATCTAAGGCTTTTTAACATGTAAGTTTTAAATTTGCATTAAAGAGCCTTCTCATGAACCTAAAATTTTTCAACTTTTAGGTTTTATTTTTTATCCAAAGAGTTGAGGAGACTTCTTTTAGACCTAAGGCCTTGCCAAAGATATATATTTTTAACATAAGGCATTTCAACCTTATTTTGACCTTTAATTCAATTTTAATTAAATATGCAAAGTTTTATTGAAAACCACATAATATAAACAAGAGTAACAAAAGTTTTTAACTTTTATATCTTACGAAAATATTTTATAAATTAAGTCAAATTCTAAATACGTAACGCTTCAAATCCATATGTTCTTTCAATTTTTTAACTTCTATATTTGATTATATCTTTAATGTAATATGGACGTGATCAATTTAGAACAAGTTTTCTTTGAGAATTCTTCTTTTCAAAAATATTTTATTTTTGGAAGGCTAGGTCATATATTTGAAGATTTCGGTATCTTAATAAGAAATAGAGACATCAAATGATAATATGTAGAGAGAAATCTCAAATGAGTTTTTTTTATAAGTGTAGTCTTCCAGCTATTTAACTGGAGTTAATTTCAATTCAACTAAAAAACTTGATTAATCTTTAATTGAAAATATTTCTTTTTGTTTGAATCAGCCTTATTATATCTTATCCCGTAAACATCCTTGAAATTGTTAAATATGTAGCACCTTTATTTTTGCACATTCTCTCAAATTATCAATGAATTTAATCGGTCCCGCTATATGCTTATACTAAATCACAACTTTCACATTTCAAGGTAGAACCTTACAGTACAATATCGATAGGATCACAATATCGAGATCATTGTCCATAAGCCACATCAATTATCTGTCTACTCAAACCATGTACATTTGTTCATTTCCTATTATCCCCATTTTATCGACCATACAAGTCATTCTGAATTTCTAATCTAACATAAGCATACTGAGCATAAAATCATACTCTTATCACTTTACCCGATATTCTTCTCATGTCTAACTTTAACCTCTCCATGCTATAGCAATTTTCATTTTCTTTCAACTCGATTTATACACTTTACGTCTCATTATGCATGTTGATGTCACTTCCGAAATCAGCTCATGCCAATGTATTCACATTCAAGGGTTTATACCCACAGTACAAAATGAACATCATTATCCATTGTTCCTTTCCCATTCCTAATTGCTCATACACTTTCATATCATCACTTTTCTCACACTTAATCACTTAACCCATGTTCATGCTTATGACTCATACTCATGCGACTCAGCCTAGGGATCAGTTACCGCTGTCTGCTACGATATGACTAATATGCATGTAGCTTGACCCATAAGTCAGAATGCCCATGTAGGATTGTACTACTGGGCTCTGATACCACCTAAATGTAACACCCTATTCCTGCAAGACTCGAACCCGACATTGACGGTGATATCCGAGTCCGTGCCCCGCGAGGGTGGCGTGCTGCATCAGTCAGTCGTTCAGAAACCGGTAAGCATTGGTTTTTGTCAAAATCAATTAAGGCATAAGCCCTTCCTAATCATACAATTCCATTTATAAAACAAATTTTCCCATATGCCACTTTGGATCCTTTTTCAATTACATACACATTTATACAAACAATTGGGGAATACATAATGCAAAATAAAATGAAAGATATGAAATGCAGACGCGAACTGATCCCGACCTCTATTCCTCTCTTGAATGTTGTAGACATACTCCCGTTGGGCTAACGGGGTATTCGTCTAATCCTAAAAAATAATTGCAAATTTTGGGTGAGTTTTGCGAACTTAGTGAGTGACCATCTTCGATGGTTCACCCGTATGCATATCATCACGTATACAAATCACATAATTTGCAGTGTCCCATTAACAATCATAATTAAGCACATCCATTTACTCAGTTATGCCACATAATACACA
>JANZLH020000423.1:329733-342173 GCA_026770325.2 Erythroxylum fimbriatum
GAGTATTTAATTGAATTATTTGTCTTTGTATTGTATGATTAGATGTTTAATGAAATATGTATTTTACATTTATGAATACATTTATATTTGTCCCCACTGAGCAAAATTTCTGGCTTCGCCCCTGTCCATAATGATGTTATCATTTGTTAACTTTTAACAAAATGAGAAACCATATAATAAACCTAGAATCCAGCCTCAACATTAAGAAGAACTTGAAAAAGGTTATTATCTTCCTTTTTCTTGGACTCCCTTTATAATCTCCATAATTTCCATTTCGTAAGTCTTATTCATAAATAATAACTAGTATCATTGTCACAACTTTAAAGCCTCCAAAAACAATAAAAGAGACCCTTTGAGTAGTGTTCAAAGGGATGCTAAAAAATAGAATGAGTCCATTTATGTGAGACAACCAAATTTGCCACATCGAATCCTAAATTCTCCCAACCAATAACGACATCATTTGCAAGCCCAATAACACACCCTAATAAGATTGAGCTTATCTAAAACTTTGGACACAAAGTTGATCAAAAAATAATGAATAAGGATAGATGAAAAAGAAAATTAGACAAAAAATAGTACACAAGATGATCAAAGTAGTAATGAGAGAGAGGGGTAAAGGTAAGACGTGTACTGACAATGTCGCAAACATGTTCCATGGTAAGATAGGAAATGATGAAGCTAACAAAAGAGTTGATACTAACGTTAACTATATCAACGTTGGTGAGGTTGAGGTTATGGTATAGGGCAACCAAAAGTGGAGATATTGAGAAGATGGAGAAGAAGCACACACATATTTTAAAGTTATGTCTCTTATTAATATCTATATTGTGATGTTCAACTTCAATGAGCTTGCATAGTTGAGAAGCAAATTTAGGGTTTTTGGAGTTAGATGGATTACTTTGGATCCAAAGTCATGTGAGTGTCCATATGTTCATCAAAAGTTATGTAGATATTCAATTTTCAAGTCAAAAGTATGTCCTCTTAATCATATTAACAAATAACTAACAAAGACAATATTTTGACTTAGGTTGTTTAGTCACTAAATTAAAATTTTTAAAAAGTTGGCACTGAATTGAAGAAAATTATAAAATTTTACACATTTTAAAATTTGTTATCCGTTAGAAAAGGTTAAAAACATGAGTCTCTTTTACTATTAACATTTTAAAAGAATACTCTATAAAATTTAATATTATTGAAAAAACTCTGTATGTTTTTAATTTTTTCATAAAAATCTTATTTGTAAGACTTATATTAAAATAATTAATAGCAAGGCATATGTACTAGTAGGAGTAACGTGGACTAATGAGAAGTTACTGATATGTAAACGTGGACTAATGAGAAGTTACTGATATGAGTGGTTTATCTTTATCCAACTCAAATTACTTAACTTATTGTCCTTCTAAAATCTCCAACCGTGTTATCTCTAATGTACCATTTTTAACCTAATAATCATAATCATTTCCTCTTATAAACAAGATTAGTATAACTACATCATCAATTTTTTATTGGTCTACATATGTTCAGACTAGCTGTGTGTTCCCCGTTGGTTACAATTTTGATATTTTTAAATTTTAGATTTTATTAAAAAAATGTTAAACTATATGATAGTTTTGTTCCTTTAACCATTACAAAACGTCCTCCAAAATTAAAAGTAAATTTATAGATTTAATTTTATATTAAAAAGTTTAAGTTAGTACTTACACTATTAAAAAATCGTTCATTAACTTATACCAAAAACTTTTAACTTATCATCATTTAATTATTTTTAAATTGCATCCAAGGATGTTTTATGATAAACATTATTTCTTCAAAGCAATCATATTTTTTATCCTCTAATTTTAAGATTTTTCTTTTTTAATTCTTACAACATAAAATATTTTTATTACAATCCTTCTCCACTTATTCAATTGTATTAGCTGATATCCTCATTTCCTTTATTAAAGACAAGGTTCCAATCAACACGCTGGATGGTCTAGTGAAAACAGTTGAGTCAAATGAGATAGAGAAAACTTTGTTCTCATTAAACCCCACCAAGGCATCAGGTTCAGATGGGCTCAATGCTTTGTTTTTCAAAGGACATAGAGTCAAGTAAGGACTATAGTTATTGATTTTGTCAAAGAATTCTTTGAGAAGGGGAGAATGTTATTAGTACTTAAAAAGACTTATGAGTGCCTCATCTCGAAAATACCTACTCTAAGTTCAGTAAAAGACTATCAGCTAATTTTATGTTTCAATACAATTTATAAGGCGATTGAAAAGATTTCAGTTGAAAAAATGAGATCAATCCTACATCATATTGTTGATTCACCAAGCTGCATACATAAAAAGGGAAAGTTATAGGAGATAACATACTATTAGTGCAGGAGTTTCTCAAGAACTATAATAAGAAGAATTCTAGTAAGAATTGTGTGATCAAAATAGATTTCCACAAAGTATATGACTCTATCGATTGGTCTTTCCTTTTGAATACAATAACTGAAAAACCGAAGGGGGTAGTCGTTTCGTAAAATTTTTCAATTTTACCGCAGACGTCACTAGCACAAACAAAAACAAAAGCAATCAAAACAAAATAATAAAATGCACCAGAAATTTGGTAACACAGTTCGGCACACCTTGTCTACATCTGTGAGGCCCTCATCCAGCTTAATAACTTTCACCGAAGTACAATAGATTTACCAAAGGCTTTACTGAGCCGACACCACTCAACCCTTGACACTATCTCTCAACCTTACTTCCCGTAAAAGAATTTCACACCTAATAATACGTTTGAATTGTGTTAAGCTCGTCAGAGGATTTTTCTAAAACTTTTAATTAAAAGACAATTAATAGAAATAACTCAAGTGGTGAATCTACTAAGAATAAAAACATAATACACTTAAGACAAAAAAGAAGACAAATTTCTAATCGGTTCAACTCCTCCGTAACAGATCTGGAAGTGCAGCTTCAACAACTCCAATCAAACCATATGGGACACTAGACGCACCATGTATATTTCACGTACAAACCTAGAAGAGCAAGTCTGGAAAATTAGAAGTCAAATCACGATGTATATCAACCCAGAACACATGCACACATTCAGCTGTGTATTTTTCAGCTCCCAATTAGCGCTCACTGCACGATTTTATCATGCACACATTCAGCTATATATTTTTCCAGCAGCCAATTACACCAAAAACTTCCAGTAACATTATCTCCTATACCTCAAAGCCATAATCCCAAAAGCTCCATATGTATTCAACACCCACTGCTATCAAATAAAGACATATACTATACTCCCAGCAAAAATCCCTTTTTCCAACCCATGGTGTTTTTAATCCAAAAATCCCCTTTTTCCAACCCACGTTGTTTTTAAATCCACAAAGACATTCATGTTCAGCTCTATTCAAAGACATACATACCAACGCAAGATCTTCTTCATTGACAATTAACGCACGTCACTGCTATGCCACACACGCACATCACTGTGTTGCTACACTCTTACCTCAACTCTATTACAACACACTCACATTAGAGATAGATGTCTACCGTATGTTCAAGATGTGCACAAAATCCCTCACACAATGAGAGTCCAACCTCAATTCAAACACCCAACAACAGCTTCATTATTTTTTACCACAACAAGATTTACACATCACACACCACCCAGCTCCTATATCTTTTTGACTTCAACAAGAGATTCACTTCGGTTGTTTCTAGGAGACGTGAAACAAGAAGAACTCTATTTCAGCCACCCAACAAAGACGTGAAACAAGAAGAATTCTATTTTAGCCACGCAACAAAACGACGTCCAAGTCCCTTTATTTTCTTCTATCCATAAAATCCACAAATCCAGTAGTAACTCCATCCAATTACCAGTATATCCAGTAGTAAAACAATTCCAATATCAACATGATAATAGACTCCAATCTAAGATAAGATTCTTTTTCAACTAGAAGATTATCCATATAACTTTAGAATCCAAGTTATTATCTAATTAATATCTTATATTTTCAATTAATAAATAATGCCAAAATAATTACATAGATATATAACATATATCCTAACAATAACAACATTTGTTTTTCCCAATAGGTTCATACTATGGATGCAACATTGTGTGACAACTATCTTTTATGCCATTCTAGACAATAAGGAATCGACTAAGCTAGCAAAAAGAGAGAAAAAGGGATCATACAGGGAGACACATTATCTCCCTATCTCTTTTCCTTGATCATGGCAATATTAGTAAGGCTAATCAGACATGTTATCAATAGTCACTATATGGTTTCAAATTTTACTCCAAATGCAAAAAATTAAAAATAGCAAGTTTCTCATTTGCTGATGACTTGATATTGTTCTCCAAACCTGACCCCAACTCTACCAACATACTAATGGCAACAATGAATAGCTTTAAGCTCCTCTCTAGGCTAAGAATAAACAAGCAAAAAAGTTGTGTGTGTATGACAACTAGTGCAAAAGAAATTGAAGGTTGGCTAGTTAGCATAACGGGGATCACAGTGGCTAAACCTCCTTTTAGATACGTTGGAATACCTATTACCACTAGAAGACCTACAAGTGAGGATTTCAAACCTATATTGGAGAAAATCAAACTCAGAATATAAAGTTAGAGCTCTCAATGCCTATTTGTAGCACGCACAATATAACTTATCAAGTCAATTCTCAATAATTTATATGTTTACTGGTGCTCTTATCTATGACTTCCTAAGAACATATCTAAATAGATTAAACATATATTAAGAAGTTTTCTTTGAAAAGGAAGCACAAATGGGAGATACATGGCCAAGGTTAAACGGAGTGATGCTTGTAAAGATCTTCATGAAAGAGGTTTATGAATTGTTTTAGTTAAAACCATGAATATGTGTGACACCCCACTCTCGCAGGACCCGAACTTGACATCATTTATGATATCCGGATCCGTGTCCCACAAGGGTGGAATGCTACTGCGCTCAATTAGTCAAAGTTTTTTTTAATACAAAATGCAGACGCAACTGATCCCGACCTCTATCTTTAACTTGCATGCAGTTGGCATACTCCCGTTGGTCTTACGGGGTACTCCTCAAATCCTGAAAATTAATTGCAAATTTTGGGTGAGTTTTGCGAACTCAGTGAGTGATCATCATTGATGGCTCACTCATAGAATAACATATATACATCTCACTATCCCATTAACAATCATAATGAATCACATACAATTGATCAGTCATTTTGCAAGTCACATTCCACACATAATACATTCAGAAATCATTCAACCCATGATAATCATTTCACATATTACATTTCATATCATTAACAACCATATTGAATCTCACATATGAAACCAGTCATTTCCCATTCAATATCATTTGATCATGTAAGTTATGCATGTGCAGTGTGCATGTGACCCACTTTCCAGTTGTTACGTTATTGCGACCGGGTGCCTGAACTGTCCCCCTATGGGGCTCATTATGCGTTGAGCCGAAGGCTCTGATTCATTTCTGATCTGTAGGGGTAGGAGAGCCCTCTGGTTATGCACTACTTCCCTTCGAGCTAGAGGCTCTTTTTCATTCGTTGAGCTTTCAGCTTTAATCGGTGGCTACTCTGGTCACAACTGCCATTATATTTCATGCATTCATACTATGGAATGCATCACTCATAAATTTCATATCTCATTCAGTCACTTTCTTATATCACATCAGTGTTCATATGCAAATTCCCATTTCGACCTCATATGCAAATTCCCATTTAGTACACATTGATCAGCCGAATTATGTATCACATCAGTATTCATATGCAAATTCCCATGTAGAACACATTGATCATCCATATTGAATACATATAATTCAAGTAGCACTTCAATTTCCAATCACTTTTCATATTCATCGGACCTCCTGTCCGGCACCCAACATACACAAACACATTCAGTCACATTTCTGTAGTTCATTTATACAAAATAAAATGAAGCAATTAATGAAATGAGACCATCTCGGTCTACTCACAGTATGCTCCAAGTTAGATTTTGCTTCCGCTGCGCATTCTAGCACGCCTGTATAATGATGTTTAATGGTAAAACTCCCAAAATCGTCGATCGGCACAAAGCCTTAGCTTTCATGCAAACCACAAGCTTCGGTGGAGTTTTTGATGAAAAACTCTGTGCTGAAGACACACTCAGAGAAGAGACTTTGAGAGAAAGGAATAAGGCCAACACAACACTTATCTTTCAAGGTTATTAACAACTTAACTTTGAAGCTAGGACATCTGTCTATTTCGTAGCCACCTGTCCACTTTCAGATTTTTCCATAAAGCAACATTTCACATGTTCTGTCTGACCATGATACTAAAGTTATTTTGCAACCTAGAAACATGTTCCCCTATGTGTATGTGTCTAACGACACAAAAAATGCTCAATTTCGTTCAGAAATGAATACTTTCAGCTCTTGCTAATCCGAGACCGAACGTTAAACCCAACTCCAATTCAGAAATTGAAAGTCTTAGAGGCTAAATTGCCGATTGGCTCCTTCAATATATTTGTAGCCCCATGTCTCTAGTTTAATTTGCAACCAGAATCACATCGATCGGAGCTCTATAGCTCAAAATATCTCCAAAACACTGAAGCATATTCAGACTGTTCCTTTTCAACCGGTCTACTCACTTGATCAAATTAATCTTTCTCAATTTAATATCAAAAACGATCGATATTTGCCTTTTGATTAATCACTGTCTTAATTTAATAACCGATCGCTATTCGTCTTAGGAAGCCATCGCTTCAACAATCAGATCGGTTGGCGTTCAAACAAAGAAGTTATGGCCAAACAAGTAACGGGAGGTTGGCCAGCGCTCGCCCGATCGGTCGATCAGTTTCTACTCGGTCGATCGGCCAGCGCTCGCTCAATCGATCGGCCAACTTTCGCTCGATCGATCGGCCCATGTTCGCTCGATCGATCGGCCAGCGTTCACTCGATCGGTAGGCCAATCAAAAGTCGATCAGCCAAACCAGCATCCTATTTTCTCACTTTCATTACTTGGGTCAGAACTCCAAATTTGATAAACTCAAGCTCGGTCTCTAAAGCCCACACAAGGTGGCTGGTCAATCGGCTCACCTGAACAGTAACCGAACTTCTAACCCTCCTAACTTTTCACCCCAATATTCAAAATTTCCATACTTTATATCAATGGAAAGATAATAACATGCTCTACAATTTTCAGGATGACCCTCAGAACAATTTCTCACTTTAAGAGGGTCAAAATGTCGCTCGACAATATCACTTTTCAATAGATCGGGACTAATTAGTTACCACCGATCCCTCCTTTACCAAATCTAACTTCCAATCAAAGAGTCGGGGTCTAACATTTTTCCGAAAGTTATCCATGAACGCATGTCCCTCTTTTTATACGAACACCTTCAGTATTTATATGCATATACGCCAACATGACATTGTCTTAAATTCCTATTAGCGCCCACATGTACTGAAATTGCGGGTCCTAACCCGTTAATATGGGGACGTGATGTTACAAAATAGAACTGACAATGATGAATTAAAAAATAATATCTTGAGAACTTGAAAATTACCAAGTATAAATAAATAAACCGGCTCAAGTTGAATAGACATGTGTTATAGAGTATTGCCTATATAAATAATATTTAGTTTTACAATAGTTCATGTAAATTTAGACAAGTATGCTTTACTATATTAAAAAATTTGTAAATTCTTAAAACTTTAAGGTACTTTCATTATTCAACAAAAAAGTGCACCTATTGATCAAATCTGCTAACTAATATTTGCATTTCCAAATAAAATTGGACACTATAATTTCTAGATTGCGACAATTTTAGTTAAATTGAATAGTTTTCTTATTTGAAATCAATAGATGTCAATTAATGTTTTTAATCAATATGAAAATTGCATAGCTTTGTTAGAAAGAACCTTTCTATCTGATAAGGGTAAGACTGTGTATCATTATACCCCTTTAAACTCTACATTTTTATAGAACTTTCATTGGGTGTTATTGTTATTATGTGTGCATGCTCATATCATTCACTTTAAACTGAAATATAGAACTTGTATGATCTTAACGGGGGAAAAAAAAGCACTCAGAATGTGGAGTGTCTAATTTTTTCTGCAGTCATTCATATACTAAAAGAGTTATAAATGTAATTATTTACTAGCCGATGTCATTTAAAGTAACTAAATATATACCATTATTTTAATGCTTACCTCTTTTTAAAAAAGAACTTATTAGTTAACATAATTAAGTCGTTGCTAAAATGATTGGCAAAGATGTTAACCAGTACTCTTATGTAACCCCAACTTATGTATTGTAACTGGGGAATTTAGTTGATGGGACAGCAAAAGGATGTTCCAAAACATTCCTTTCGTAGATTGTGTAAGAGACGACAAATTAGAAAGAGAAGTCTATGAAACAACCAGCAAGTACATGTTATGCTTGGTTACGTAATGCTACTCTACGTAGAAAAATAGTTACACTTGGAGAATAATTGTCGATGAAATGTCGTTTTTGGGTTAGATGAAAAAGTGGGTCCCCACTATGGACCCATGTTGTTTCAATGTTGGCTCCATGTGTAGCCCTGTGGAACATTTAAATGCTGAAGAGAAGAGAGATCATTTTCTTTGCCATAGCTGAATCGAATATATCCACAAAACAACCTCAAGAATTTGAATACAAAAGAAAAGAGAGTAATTAGTTGTCAGTTAGAAGAAGAAGAAGGAAGCAGGACTTTGGTAATATTAACATGGGTCATCATTCTTGCTGCAGCCAACAGAAGGTGAAGAGAGGACTATGGTCACCTGAGGAGGATGAGAAGCTCATTAGATATATCACCACTCATGGCCATGGATGTTGGAGTGAAGTCCCCGAGAAAGCAGGTTGTTGATCATCTCTACTTCTTTCTGTCTATGCCCAAGAGAATATCGTCTCTTATATTTTTCATTAGTGACATGTTTTCGTTTGAACAATTTAGGGCTTCAAAGATGTGGCAAGAGTTGTCGTTTGAGATGGATTAATTATTTGAGGCCTGATATTAGAAGAGGAAGGTTTACCCCAGAAGAGGAGAAGTTGATTATTAGACTTCATGAAGTTGTTGGGAACAGGTACTCCATGAACCAAAAAGCTAAACTGCTTTACATTACATCATCAGCTACTTCTTTGCATAGCAAAATTGGCTCCAGATGCTGCACCAAATGTCTGAAACCATGAGAAGTTTCGAAACTCCTGATCACAAGTCTTCTTGTTCTTACCGGAACTTAAGTAAATGGGTTTGAAAGAATTTCATTAATTGTCTCATTTTCGGTAGGATTAATCAGTTGTTAGCTGGTGAGAAATAGAGCATGGAGAAAAATGGAAACTACGATCCAAACTGAGTTTTCAAAGGAATCTTGAAACAGAAGTCTTCTTGTTTTGGCATGTGCTTCTACACTTAAAATTTAAATAATCTATGTAAGCAATCTCCGAGAAGCAGTTCCTTGAGATGTTTCTTGGAAGACGATAAGAGGGTAATATCAAAATTTGAAATACAAATTTTACATCTGTAATGAACACCATTCCTTTCTCTTTCTCTAAGCTTTATTTATTTAGTGTTCATTTACTTTCTCTTTTTCTCTAAGCTATATTTATTGGTTAGCTTTCATTTGAGATCATTTCTTCATATCATACACTATTACCAGCTGAGTTAACTATGGTGTAATTAATTATATGAATTACGAAATTAATTGTAGATGGGCTCACATAGCGAGTCATTTCCCTGGAAGAACAGATAATGAGATTAAGAACTACTGGAATTCATGGATCAAAAAGAAGATTCGTAAGACTTCAGCTTCAACAACCACAAATGCTACCGAGAATTCACGTACAACTTATGCCTCAAACCACCATCCAGATTTACTGAATCAGGATTTGGCCACAAGGCCGCAGGTACTAGGTGCCCTTTTCTCTTCTACACCACCACTATTTATGTTTGACACGAGTACTCCCCTTGATGGAGTAGATAGTGGCTTACGCGGCGAGCTCTTTCAAGAGCAGGCGAGCTTTAGTGCAGGAGATTGGAGCAATCCAGACGAGCACCAAGTTCAAGCCTTTCCAACACTCAGTAATGGAATGGACACAACAAGCTATTTGCCACCATTGTTAGATAACATGGTGGTACCAGTTGAGTTGCAATCTTATAGTTTTGACGAGGAAGGTGAAATGACATTGGAGTGTCTACAGAGGACAGAGTTGATGAATGATTGGGATGAGTCCCGGCAATGTTCCAATTTTCTGTTTTGGGACAAGGTGGAAGGCCCACTTGATGGAGAAATTACTCAAGATTCCACAAGCATTGGAGCCACTACTCTGTCTTCTTTACCATAGTCTCAAAAAGCTATGTTTATGATAGAGCTCTCTCCAAATGCTCAAGGCTGTTTTTGATGACTGTTTGTAATTTTAATTTTTAAATTCTCTTTTAACTTCCACGGTGAGGCTGAAAAAATTGCATCAAACTATACATACAAGTTTGCATGCATGCAATATATTTTCTTGGTGTTTTGGAAACTCGGTGATGATGAAAGAATAAAGATAATGCAAACTGAAGATCTGAGTTCTCGCTCTATTTTTATTACAGTGATTATTAGTATTTATTATTATTAAATAAAATTGTTAATTTTATAAAAATAATATTTTTATTATTTATAGTGCTAATAATTATTGATATCCATCAATTATTAACTACGTAGCCTTTTCTTTTAATTATTGAAGTTCATATAATCTATTATTTTATTGAATGTATGTTTAGTTTAAATCCTTTGGAAAAACAAGTTCGATGGGTTAATTCTCATTTTTCTTTCATCAAGTTCTCCGGGTGAGGTCAATTCTATTATCTATATTATGACATGGCTTATAGTTAATTTAGATTTAATAAAAATGGAAAAGAATATTTGACCAATACTAGGGCAACATTTGTATTCCAAGCATTATATTTTACTCCGCCTCTGCCCCTTAACTATGTGGTGGGGAGTTCAACTCTCCCCCATGGGAATGGAACGTTCCTCGTGACCAGCTATTTATCGCTTAGTGCGAGCTCCCGTAGCGAGTTCGGATTAGTCGAATATCCACGTGGTGCTGAAAACCGGATGGTTTACATAAAAAAAAAGAAGAAGAAGCTGATAACATGTGGTTAATAGAGGTAAAGATAGTGTATGCAACATTAAAGTATTGGGGATTTGTCTTGTATAACAGTAGCACGTATTTATGCACGTGTAATCATATATATCATCAGTCTTTATAAACACCCGCTTACGTAATATAAAGCATTTTTTCTTACTCAAAACTTCTCTTATTTCTATATATATGATTGTAGAGCTCCCTTTTTGAAAAATGTTTTTTTTTCAATTTTTTGGTTTTTTTTTAAATATTTTGGTAACTTAGTATAGAAGGTTGGTAAGAAAAATTGAGAACTCTGTAGTTGGGAGGTTGAAGAAAAACTAGACAATGTCTTTTGTTAACCTACACCTTAGAAACAATTGTTTTTGAAGCCAAAACATGCAGTATAAGCTATCAACAGAGAGGCCATGTGTTAAAACTTATTGATCAAATCCTATTAACGTGTCATCCAATCCTCCGTCACATTATTCTAAGGTGGTTCCCACACTGTCATACCATCTTTTCCACGCCAAATTGCCATGTCAACATTTAGACCACCTTTGTCACTTTAGCTTCCGCGTCATATTTTACGACATCTCGTCATATGTTATCCCCTTGTGTCGGCACCCTACAACATCACTGCTTCAATCGACTTGAATTAAACTAAATATGATATAAACCCATTGACCAACTTTGATTGATTGGTTTAACTATTTCCTTACAAATTTTATCTCAAGTTAGACTAGTTTTAAAGGTCTTTGGGTACTAAATTCATTTTTAGGCCAAACTAGTAAAATTCCAAATTGACATATATGTTTCTTCATTTTTGTGTGTGCTTCAAGACTTATTGTTAAGGATTTTTATCTTGTTTGCATTATAGATACTTTCGAACTTCATCGATACATTCTTTAACTCATCTTTAATAGTTCTAACTATGATTTGTAGGCTAGGAAAATGTGTAGCTTTCTCAAAAGAAGACTTCTTTGGTGTATTATTATTGGAGAGGTACCTAAATCTACTCAAAAGCCAAATGAAGCAAAAGATATATTTGTAGAAAGAATCATCATATTCTAACATAATTTTTCAGTACCAGTTTTGAAGTAATCAAGCTTTAGCACTTTTAAAGAGGTATATGACTTTTTTTAAAAGGACATTATTTTATTCTATACATGATAATGTTAATTAATTTCAACTTTATAGACATATTTACCAAATTTAACAACAACGTTATCAAATTACCCATAATTTTGTGTCTAAATTATAACAGCTTTGGGACCAGTTAGCACTTGGAGATAGGGATGGCAACGGGGCGGGTATGCCATCCCCCC
>JANZLH020000423.1:347515-363420 GCA_026770325.2 Erythroxylum fimbriatum
TTACTGTGTCAAAATCTCTCAACTCTCTCTCTCTCTTAATCGTGATTTTCGATATTACTGTTTTATGCAAGTTTCAGGAAATCTTTTACAAACGTGATTTACAGTAGTTCTTTTGAAACGAACAAGTTTTTGTTTTAAGCGAAAGAATTTTTCAGAAAGGGGTTTAACGAAAAGTTTACCACAATTCAACCCCCTTCTTGTGCATCTATCTATCATTACTGAGTATTGTATTAACGTGTGATTCACTTCAATCTCTACTGCCTCCACCTAAAAATATTTAAGGGGATTATACCTTTTTTAAAAAATTTTGAATGTAATAAGCCTTGAAGGCGAGACAAAATGTCACAAGTTACATAACAATTAACATCTCAAAAGTGAAAACTGTTACTTCTGAACTGCTAAAAGAAAATCAGCAACACACTATAATCTTAAAACACCATACCATATGCTCTTGTGTTTAACTACTAAAAGAGCACATAACTCATCGTATCAATTTTTCCTTAGCTACAAGTCTACCTTATACACATTAGGAACATAACCTGCATGCCAATAGGATAGAACTAAACCAAGTGACTAAGATAAAAACCATAGCTACTGATGGTGTGTCAAAGAAATGATCCCGCAGAGCCCTTCTTCAGTGGTCGTAATGTGACGCCCCAAAAATCTCGATTTCATGAATAGTATTTTTTAGGTCGTGAATAGTGACACCTAGGATCCAAACTGCATTTTATTTTATTTGTCATTAGATAATTTTGTTCAAAGACAGCCCAAGGATCAAATTAAAACTCCAAATGAGTTCGTTGTAAGGGTTTGGCCAAGAGTTGGCCAATGATCAAAGTTTGATCCGAGAAAGGGTGAAAGTCAAACCCGAAAATATCAATGAAAATAAATGATATTAATTAAGGTCTTTATGTGAGGTTGATATTTTTCTTATGGGTATTTTTATAGAGAAAAAGAAAGAATGGATTAATAGTTAAGTTTAATTTTGTTTTTTTAATGAAAAAAGTGTTATTAAGGGACCATATGCCATTTTCTTGGCCACCTACCCTCTCTTCTTCACTAAGGAGTGCCAAGAACAACCATTTCTCCTTTCTTCTATATTTTTCTTTCATTTCTTTCATTTTCAAGCCAACTTTCTTTAGTTTTAACCCCTAAATCACTTATTAAACACTAAATCATCAACCTAAGGTCCTTAAACTCACCATATCAACAAAAAAATTGGGAAAAGATGAAGAAAAAGGTATATGGGTGTTCTTGATGAATAATACCCAAAATTATATAAGATAAAGAAGATGAATTGAAGATGAGAGAGAAAGAGAAAGAGAAGGAATAAGGAATTGATGATGAAATTGAATTTTATGGAAGTTTAATTTGAAGATTTGGATATCAATTTGGTAAGTGTTCTTGCAATTCTACTTTTTCCTAAAAAATGTGTATTAGGAAATTTAGGGTTCTTGAGTAAAATTAGGGGTTTATGAAATTGTTGTTAAAAATATTTAATTGGATGTTAAATGAAGTAATATATATGATTAATTGAGATTTTAGACTTATAATTTGTATTCTCCCCAATTCACTTACATTATGTTTGAATCGGGAAACTTATTATATATGTTATTTTTGATTAATTAGTGAGATGAATATGTCTTAAATGTTGTATGAATTAACTTAAAACCAATAACGGAAGGAAAAAATGACATTAAAGAATGCCATTTACTTTGGCCGAATATGGAATATCTTGAATTGGTTATTATGAGCTTTTATTATGAATTTTCAATAGAATTAAATTAGATTTGTCCCTAGTAAAATAGATAGGAATTGGAGGAATGTGATAAGGTTGGCATGCCAATTAGGGAGTTAGCAGTACTGCGCCATCATATATGTTACCAGACTGTATAGCTCCAAGAGCTCAGTTCCAATGTAAGATATTTGATTTGTGTTATGAACTATGTGGTTCTGACAGCTTAGTTCCAATATGAATGTATAAAAAAATGGATTGTATGGTTCCGAGAACCCGATCTTGCATTTTTAATAATTTCGCTTATCTGGCTCGATGATACAATTCCAATAGATTTTACTTTGGGGCAATTATAGAAAGTAGATAATACATGATTAAAGAACTTCAAATGAAATTAGTAATTGAATGTACAATTTATTGATCATTGTGTAATTAGATATGAATTATTTAAATAGATATTGTATTTCATAATTTGATTTTTAAATGCTTATTTATGCTTAGAAATAAATGAAGATATTTATATGTAAAATATATTATATATTATGCATGTTATGGTTGAATGAATTGAATTGAATGTGAAATAGAATTGCTTGAACACCACTAAGCCTATAGTTTAGCGTGTGGATTTTCTTTCCGCACGTAGGTTTTGAAGAGAATTAGAAGAAAGTTGTAGTGAATTTACTACAAGACAAGATCACATAAAGGATTTTGAAATATTTGGAGGCATATAAAGAAGTGAAGGATCTTATAGGATTTTATTGTGAATTATATATGAATAAATGAAAGTTATGAATGAAATCTGGTTTAAATGTGTTGAAATGTATTGGAGGATAGGTAATTTATTTTGTTAAGGAGTTTGACATGGTGATGGATAGTTGAGTAACATGCATGAGAAGTGTATTGAAATTTCTTGCAGGAGGTTTTAAGTATATATAGAGGAAACTCTGTCAAAATTTTATAAAGTGAATTGTCATTGCTAGATTATTGAGGGTTTAAATACAAAATGTTGTAGTTTGAAGTATTAGGTATGTAAGAATACGGTAACATTCGGTATGCCGATTTCATAATTGAGTATGGGGTGTTACACACAATTTGTTCAAACTCTACCGGTGAATTAGTTTTCCATGATTATGGGTAGGACATACATTCCAATATGTCAATATATATTGTTCATGTTGAAAATTTTGTCCTTGTAAATTGATTTGGAGTCAAATATGTATCTATTTCAGTGCTACAATAAGTGCCACAAATTTCATCAGCTAGGGAGGTAGGGATTGTTGACTTCTAAATTGTATCTTTTCTTTGTAATGCAGTAACAACTGACGCATCTAAGGGGATATAGCTCTTTATTGAATTTGCAATATGGAAGGAAATCAAAGGTCCCACAGAAAGCCAGTTATCATGCTAGAAGTTGATGCATTTCCTATAACATATGAGTGCAATAAAGTATGGTTTATGCTGGTCCCTCATCTTTAAAATTGCTTTAAGTGTGGTAGAGGGGATATGCGAACAGTCTATTAACCATACTTAATGATAATTTTCCTAGCCATTTCTTGTAAGGTCCTATTTTTCCTTTCAATAACACAATTTTATTAAAGGGTTCTAAGTGAAGAAAAAATGTGAAAAATATTATTATCTTACAAAAGGTTTCAAATTTTTCATTCTTAAATTCCCTAACATGGTCACTCGTGATAGTGGTAATAGAAATTTCCTTTTCATTTAATACCCTTTTGAAAAATTTTAAAAATTTCCCAAAACATTCTTCGTTATTTGCTAAGAATAAGACTCAAGTAAATCTACTGAAATCATTAAAATAAAAAGCATAAAATTTGCCACCCAGGTTAGCCTAGTAGGTCAAAAGAAATCCATATGTAGTAATTTTAAAAGGCTAGTAGAAGTTATTGATTTTTTTAGTCTTTCTCAAATTTGAACTTTGGCAGCATATTTACAAGTTGTTTGGAGTTTAAGTTCAAAATAAATTCCATGCTTGCATGTCCAAGTCTCCTATTTCAAATCCATAAATCTTAACTAATAGACATTAAACACTTTATATCTTGCTTGAAAAATCATCAAGATCAATTGTATATATGTTTCCTTCTCTTTTTCCTAAAAATGTGATACTATTGTCAATTACTTTACATATAATGACTATATTCCTTTAAAACATTCTTTGTACCCTTTGTCGCATAATTAACTCACACTCAACAAATTATGCTTCAATATATCCACAAAGAGTATATTATAAATAATTGTGTGGTCTTTCTTACCAATTTTACCAATGTTAATTTTCTTACCCTTGGAATTATCCCTAAAAGTGGCAAATCCTCAACCTCTAAGAGTTGAAATTCGAGATGCATTACCAGTCATATGCCTTGAGCATCCATTATCCATGTATCGTTTCTTTCTTTTCTTCTTAGAAACCTATAAAATAATTCATTTAATACCTTTGTTGTTAGTCTTATTTTTTACTCAACCATTTAATTGAGAATTTATTTATTGATCTTTGTTTTGAAAAACCAAATTCATCATTGTTTCTATATTTACCAAAAAATTATCATATCATGTCATATGATTTGGAATTAAAATGATGATTATTATAACTTTGATGCATGTATGCATTCCTTGCTCTTCTGTATGCATGAGTTATGAGAATTCATTATTCTTTTATGTTTATATGAGTTATAAAAACTTCTTCTTCATGTAATTAATTTGAATTATTTCTTTGGATAACGTAAAGTACTAGCATAATTGTATGTATGAGATATGTTTTTTTCATTGTAATAATGCTTTCGTGGAGTGTGAAAATGCATCATATAGTTGTGCTTGATGTAAGGTCTAATATGATGTGTGTGATTACATGTCATATTTTTTTATAGAAGTTATGTCTATTCTTTCCTTTATAGTGTTGAATTCTTGATATAGGTTGTGAATGATACAGGAAAGGATGAGGTTTGCTCCTAATATGAGTACTAGTAGATGTGTTGTGTATGTGCTTAGACATAGAAACTTTATGTTCATTTGTCATTTTAGGCATTGATTCTTCACTATGTAAATGATTTCCTTTTATAAAGATGGTTTTAATGTTGGAAGCATTCTCATGACTATATCCAATTCTAGGGCTATTATTGGAACTCTTTTGGGAACCTAACATGTTTTCTAGCTTCTCATTTCCTTTAGTGAATTTTGATAAGGAGTTCTAAAGAGAATCAACTTAATTTTTTCAATTCCTAATTTTCATTATTTAAAGTGTCTAACTTATAATTATCACCATAGTTACACCTTTAGAATTTTGTATGGTATGTAATCCACTTTCTATTTTTTAATTCTAAACCATACGTGCATATAAATTG
The DNA here is from genome assembly GCA_026770325.2 of Erythroxylum fimbriatum. NCBI lineage: Eukaryota > Viridiplantae > Streptophyta > Magnoliopsida > Malpighiales > Erythroxylaceae > Erythroxylum > Erythroxylum fimbriatum. The sequence goes on from JANZLH020000423.1 coordinate 352,601, forward strand.
TTTTGAGCTTCTTTGAGTTTAGAGGATAACTTTTTCTTTTTCATGCTCATTATTTCAATACTTTCAACAAGTTTATCATATGTTAAATCAATTTCACTATTATCGTCATATGATTTAGAGTTAAAGAGTATCTCATTACTATCTTTTTCAATGAAACACATATGAGCTACATCTCCTTCCAAATGTTCGCTTTTGGAATCATATGTATCATCCTAATTGGAGGCCTTGAGTGCCTTCTTCTTCTTCTTGTCATTTCTTTCAAATTTGTCTCTTTCTTTAAGGAGAGGGCAATGGGACTTTAGGTGTATAATTTTCCTACATTTAAAGAAAATTATATTATTTTTTGTGTTTCAAGTCCATCTTACCACTTTTTTTGTCCTTCTTCTTAAGGAATTCTTTTTTAAGAATTTTTTGAATTTTCTTGTGATTAGAATAATATCTTCTTCATCACTTTCACTAGATGATGTGTCTTCCTCATCACTTGATTCTTCGTGCGAGACTTTGAATGCTAAATTCTTTTTCCTTGAAATTATTTCTTCTGACATTTCTTTAACTCTCATTTTGTATGTAAGAAGAGATATAATACGCTCCCCTAACGGTAGAGTTGTTAGGTCCTGAGCTTTTTGTATGACTATCACTTTAGCTTCCCATGATTTCAATAATGACCTAACTAACTTTCTCACTATTTCAACAATAGTGTAGGTCTTACCTAAACCTTTGAGCACGATGATAATATCAGTAAATCTAGTATACATGCTAACCTTGCTTTCCTAAATTTACTTTGTTCCTTCATGAGTAATTTCTATTGTTTGTCATATTTGTGAGTTGGTTCACACATAAAGTATCTATTAAATTCATTTCATCCTAGTGCATAAAAAAGATGTGGACAACTTTAATATTTAAGAAGATTAATCTTTTCTCTTGGGAGTCCCATTCTTCTTTCAACTTGGGAATTTTTAATCATCTATAATTTTAATGGGGGCTTATGGACCACCTTAAATCAAAATTTTCAACCATCAAGAAAAACTTTATTCTTATTTTCAGATAAAGATAGTCATCTCTATTAAAGAAAGGGGCTTTACTAATGTTTTAACCTTCTTGCTTAAAGGATGACGAAGATGTTCCTAACTATGCCATTATAATCTTCTTAATAGGTTTTAGTTAAAAATTCTAACCTATAGACCTCCTTTGATGCCACTTGTTATTCCCTAACGACATTAAGAGGAGTTGAAAAGGGTGAAATCAAGATTTTGACTTATGTTTAATACTTTTAGGAGAAATGTTGGAAATCATCAAAATACTAAAAGTAAAGAAAATTAAATTAAATTATAAAACAAAGAATAAGGGAAGAGAAACACAAACCAATTTATAGTAGTTTGACAAACAATCCTTATCTACACCCATTCCCAAGAGTTGTCTTGGATTTCCACTATAGATCTTCTTTTAAGGTGAGGAATACCCTTTGTACAATATTTTATTTTTGGAAAAGAGGACCTCCTTTTAAACTTTTCTTCAAGGTAAAAAGGAATCCCAAATCACTTTTGATAGCCCCAATACAATGATCTCAAACAAAACATTTATGTATAGAACACTTAAAAGCTTTTTAATGCTAAAAATAACAAGAAAACACGTACTTGTAGTATCTCAAGACCTATAATACTTGCTGGAGTCAAGAACTATCCATTACAATGACTATATTTAATGCCCTAGTTGGCCAGTATAGCATATTGATCAACTAGAATGTATTCAAGCTCTAGCTTCATTAGCTGTTGGAACATTAGCCGACTAGTACACCATATTGGTTAAACAACACATTAACCAATATTGCTAAAAAACCTTAATACATTAAATTTAACAACTTTAACCTATATTAGTAGACCGTTAACCGATATAAGTTGACCAATCACCATATAAACATGATTTTAACAACTTCAAATGCTCAAAAACAATTTATTTAATCTAATTATGATTAAAAACACTTATTAAAATATTTTCCAAAGATTATTTGAACGATTATGAGGATTTTTATATTAAAATCAAAAACTTCAATGTGCCTTGATAAATGTAAAGACTTATGCAATAAAAATGAAAATTTTGTGCTGATGAGCCTATTAGATTATCAAAGTCAATAAAAATGAGCTTAAAATAAGTAATACATGAAATAATCTTATTATGTCTTGATTTATTGCTTGACTTGATCCTCATCTTGAAGATTACAAAATGTTACCTTGTTCTTATATTCCTTCTTCGTCGACAACACTAAGAGAACTCGTTAGTAGTACTTATGTCTTTTTTTATCATCAAAACTTTAATTAGAACCTCCTTTAGGTAAACAATGAAGGATTTTAAGGGGCCTAGGGAATATTTACACTGGATCTAAGTGAGCTCATATGCCACCAAGACATCATATCTCAAACGAAAACCATAATGCAATGGATTATAAGTCTTATCTTTGTATATAACTCACTTTATCCTTATGTCTTTTTTTGATGTGGGATTACTCCACTTGTGAATTTCCAACACAAATGTTTTACCATAGTTATACCAATAAAAAACCATATATTTATAGAGTTTGGGCTTCAAACAAGTTCTAAGAAGTAGATGTTGTTAATAGCTAATTTTCGTACATTTGTCGATCAATGTAAATTAAATGTATAGATTTTTTTAGAGTTTAGAACATTATTTGACCTTGTGTAAGGTACAATAACTCTATAACCCACACCCTCAACTCTTCCATGAGTCACCAATATTGGATACCTTATACTTTTTAAAATAATGCTTACGAACATTAAAACCTTAAACTAAACTACTTAAATGAGACATAACTCCCTAGTAAACGATAGATTTGAAAGAGATTTACTAGTAAAAGGGTATGAAAGAATTGAAGAGACCAATTGAAACAAGGTAATTATAAGATAGAAGGAAGATTTTAGGGAATGCATGAAAGGAAAGAAGAAGCAAAGTCTTTTGTAGAAACATTGGGAAAACTGTTTATAAATTTGTCAAAGACACTATTTAGTTATACCAAAATGGTAAAGATTAAAAGGCCTTTTTACTTCCCTATAACACATGATATTTCATGTCTCTCTCTTTTCCAAAGAATTCATGTGAACTAAAGGTACAAAAGTAGATGACAAGTTATTAGGAAACATAATATCTCTTTTATGAAAGAATAATTTTGCACCCATAAGTTATAAAAGACTAAAAGTTTCCTTTTCTAATATAACACACTTTCCTCTAAAGATCTTTCATATATCCCATAAATCAATCCCTTTTCCTCACTTCCTCGAGGCTTGCCAAAGTTCTCCCTCAAGGTCTATTAGATTTCTTCCTAAAGTTTTGTTAAATTTCTTCTACAATGTTTAAAATTTTTCGTTTGCAATGTTTGTAGTTGAAACTTGGGGGGCTATCAATACATATGAAATAGCCACACACTTAGATTTTATGGTCCTATCCTTTCATATTCATAAACTCATCAAAATCATTTAAGGCATTTCACCATGTAACATGTTACATTTTATGAATAACATATAGTCTGACATTGTCCACCATATTAGAACATAATTATTTTAGATGCCTTATCATTATTATGAGATCACCTCATTCATAGCATCTAGAGATTAGACATATGGAAGAATGTCTCATTAACCTTAACATACACATTTCTAGCAAAAAGGAATTAAAAGGAATGTGAGATAAAAACAACAGACGCTTAAACTTTATGCAATCTAAACAATACTATGTTATGCTCTCAACTTATTTAACTAAACACAAAATTTATCATTAAAGTGCTAATATTAGGATAACTTTTGACTACGTTTTACATAATCCTAAAAATAAGTAAGAAAATCTTGAATACATCACTTACCCAATATCTTAAATATGTTGTTAAATTTGGACTTGGGTGTTAAGATTAAAGGCAGTGATCTTAGAATCATGAATAGTTCTAAAGGGAACTTTAGAACTTAATTTTTAATAGATCATAAGCTTTTGATGATTTATTGCATTTCTAAGATGATTATCACTAAGACATTAAAAAAAACATAAGAACCCAACTCGAATTCTAACCATTATTCTCCAATAACAAAACTAAAAGGGGCAAAATTGTTGATAATTACCTTTAATGGTTGGAGGATAAATTACGTATTGGTAAATTCAAAAAAATACATATAAAAATATAATTTATTCAAAATATAATAGAATGATAATATGAAATGAAAATGTAGTTAAGTGCAATCAAATAAACACAAATAATGTAAAGAGACTAGGGAAGAGAGATTACAAATCAATTTTATAATGGTTTGACAAACAAATCTTACTTTTATTTATTATGCAAGATTCGCATAATTTAACTAGGTGAAAAGGTACCTTTTATAGTAATCTTTTTATTTTAGGTAACCTCTTGTACAATCTTCATTGATGCTGAAGGATGACCACAAACCTCTTTGGTTCAATAAAGTACAAAAAACAAACCATCAATTGAAATTTACAAATTTAATAAACCTTGTTTGCTCACTTTAATGCTCCAAGAATCAGTTCACGATGAATGTATATATGTTTGGAACGCTTGAAAACTCTCTTAGATATGTTTTTATAATAATAAAATGTTATAAAATTATCTAACATCGAAATGAACAAGTATGTATATCCTATAATGCTTCAAATAATCTATAGAGACACAAATCAACCAATAGAACGACTAGTTCTATAATAGGATTGACTAGTTGGTCATCTTCCTTTAACTAGCTAAACAACTACTAGTTAGAGTATTGGCTTGTTGATCGTCTTCTTTCAACCATTATGTAACTTTGAAAACAACTTGTTGAACTAGCTTATCTAAAACTTAAGGTAAGGTGAACCCAAATAGAAATCAACATTGAAAAACACTTTGAAACATAAAATTTTCATAGTTTAAGTTTTTCAAAGTTATCAAAACACTCCATTTTGATAAAACTTAACTTTAGTCACTTTGAAAATTTCATAAGTTTTATTTTAAATATCATGATTTTTTCTTTAAAAAAATCAAAACTTCAATTATTCTTGACAAATAAAAAGCTTATTTATTAAAATTGAATGTGAGATCTTTATGCATAAAGAGCATTTAAAGTATTAAAATGACCAAGTTAACGGTTTAAAAAATATTACATTGATACTTAATTTGGATACATGGTACGTCCTCATTACAATAATATATGATTTTCGCTACATTTTTTTGCTATGATTTGACCTAAAAATTGTCGCTAAAGGTTTAACTTTTCACGATGATTTCAAAAAATAGTCCCCAAAGGGTTAACTTTTCATAATGAGTTCGGAAATCGACTCTAAAGGGACCACATCCAAATTGTCACCAAATGATTAGCACCAAAAAGTAGGAGGGAAATGGAAAAGGGGCACAAAAAGGAAACCCTAAAAGCAAAACACTCATCTCTCAACCCTAAAAGCCTTCAGTTTTCATAGCTCTATCATCACTCTCCGCAATGCATTGAGTTTTTGAAATAGACAAAAAAGGGTCATATTTGCTTTTGTCTTAGGTGTAATTACCATAGTTTTGGTCAAATTTGTGTTTTTCTTCTCTCAAACCCAACTTTGAGGTTTATGTCCATCTGGATATCTACTAAATTGTGGTTTGCTACTGTAACAATTTTCGTTACTTCACTAGAGGTCTCTATCTTACTTTATCAAGTGTTTTTATCGAGTTTTGTGTTCTTCTTTTATGGTCAACCAAAGTCTTTATGCTTTTCACTTATTCATTCATCGTTAACTATGGTTTGGTTTTATTAATTTTTTGTAGATCATTCTACTATAGTGAAAGTTTTCCTGAACTTCCAAGTGCATAAGATTAAAAAACCTGATGTAGCTTCCAGCCATATACTAGATAATATTATTAATTTGCAAGACGTTGTTACTATATGTTTGTGCTTGTGTGCATATGGATAATATGGTTTATTCTACATCTATATTCACTCCACTTGCCTCTTCCCTGAAACTTAAAATTCCAAATTAATCTTTACCTGGTTTCATATTTTTATTACTATTCTAACTCTCATTCCCCAACTAGCTAAGAAGCTGCATCCTAATACAAACAAAAATGATCCAGAAGTTGAAAATAAGTTGTAAAAAGTTTCAAATGCTTATTAGGTAAATTACGAAGACCAAAAATATTGTCCATTTTGTGTTATCTATGTGTTTATTAAAGAATTAGGAAAGTTACAAAAGTGACAATAGTGGACTCTAGAAAATACCTAGTTGAGTGAGAATTTGAGCAAATGTCATACAGTTTTAATTGAAATATGCTCTTATTATTCCACTCAATTACGTACCATAGTTTTAAATTTTGTTGGGACATTTTTCTCTACAAACAGTCACTCGTGATTTTTTTATCAATGTCCATTACTTCTTGATCACTAATACCCAATTTCCATATTTTCTAAGAGTAGATAATCATAAGTAAAGATGAATGACTTTCAAAACCTATAGTAATAATTCAACATTCAAAGATTCTACTCATGATCAATCGACATTCATCACCTTTAGAAATTGATTAATCTAGAGATAGACTTGGACAAATGGTGTTTAAATAAGATATTTCCACGCTTACACTCAAACATCATTCATGATCATAACAATCAACAACTTTACATATCATTTCATTTCTCCCCAACTAAAAGTCACATGCATAATCATGAATCAGAGGACTTAATGTAGGCAAAGGTAAGGTGAGATGTATTTGGGTCAAGTAGCTTGAAAACCATTAAACTAATGAAGCAAAAGTAACACTCAATGAGATATCAAGCACACATGCTAACATTCATCCAAAACTAGGTACCATCAGCTATGAAGAATGCAACAATTATGTGTCACAACTCAATTCAGTTCTTACACCATAAACCACATCAATATAACATAAAAAGTGCTTCATCCAACACAACATTTGCCTCATATGCAATATAATCAAACACCCATTCAATACAACTTAAGGAGGATAAACTATTAGTTAACAACTTTTCAAAGCAATCATATTTCCTCCTTGATACTTTTATTCAAACTCACATATTATTTTCTTTTTCTTTTTCTTTATTTTCTTTTTTTCCACAAATATAAAAGTGATAGAAGCTACATCAACATAGGATTCATAACATGGTATTTTAACAAATATAACCAACCCATATGTTTGTGTACCCCCACATTTAGACTTTTATACAATCACAGTCATCAAGAATTAACAAATGCTACACTATTTAGTTAGGTTCATGTAATGTGATTTATACAAAAGAAAATGTTAATAAAGCTAAAAGGGGGTTAACAAAGAAAATTCACAAAAATGGGTAGGCTATTTGGCTAACGTAGCTCATAATCAACAAATCATTTTCATAAAAATGCATGTGATAAAAATGTGGTCTTGAATAGAAAATCAAAGAAAAGTAAGGAAGTACATGTCATGAAGGTCGCACAAAACAGAAAAACAATGAGACTGATATGGATGTATTAGTCTAATATGGTTCAAAACCTTATTAGTTTTTGTCTACCACTAGTCACCGCTCTTCTAAGGATAATGCACATTAACTAATCATAAGAGAAAAAGTACATCCTAAGATTGTGAAGGAATTTGCTAGTCAATTCACACTTTAATTATGACTAAATAATCTTAAAAGCAATAAAAAATAACAAAAAAAAATTTATTGATTGTTTGATTTTGAAAATTGCCAAAGAAGTCACATAAGCTACAATTAATCCAAAAAACATTCATAAAAACTAATATCCCTACTCCACACTTAAAACTTACATTGTCCTCATTGTAAATCAAATGCAAGAAATGGAGTAGTTTACAAAAATAATAAATGTGAAAATGTAAATAACAGAAATTAACTTCCCTAGGGTTGCCTCCGAAGTAGCATCTTTGTTTATTGTCGTTAGCTCGACTCCCTGTTGTGTGCATCAAGTGACATCAGTCATATCCTCCAACATCAATACCTCCAAATCCTCCATTTGGAAACCTTCATAATATGGCTTTAAGCAAGGACCATTCACTATGAATGTCTTGTCGGTTTTTAGACTTCATATCTCTACTACATCAAAAGGAAAAACATGAGTGATAACAAACAAGCTAACCCAAGAGGAACGTAACTTACCTAGAAATAGCTCAAGTTTGGAATGATATAGGAACACTTTCTGGCCCATCAAGAAGCTTTTCCTCGAATCATCTTATCATGAAAAGCTTTTGTCTTCTCCTTATGTATCACTGCATTGTAGTAGGAGTCATTCCTTATCTCCTCCAACTCTTGAAGTTGCAATTTCCTATACACACCCGCATCATCCAAATTCATGTTGCATCTTCTGATAGCCCAATATGCCTTGTGTTGCAATTCCACTGGAAGATGACAGCTTTCCAAACACCATTCTATATGGAGACATCCCAATTGGTATTTTATAAGCTATCCTATAGGCCCATAATGCATCTTCCAGTATTACGCTCCAATCCTTCCTATTGGGCTGCACAGTTTTCTCGAGGCCCCGTTGGTTTGGGGATGGTAAGCAGTGGAAAACTTGTGCGTGATTTGATATTTTCTGAACATTGCTGCCATCATCCTATTGTAAAAGTAGGTTCCTCTATCGCTAATGATTGCTTTCGGTATCCTGAACTTAGAAAGAATGTTAGCTTTAACAAAATCTACAACAACTTTCGCATCATTAGTTCTGGTGGCTTTGGCTTCCACCCATTTAGAAACATAATCAACTACAAGCAATATATATGTAAAGTCGATGGAGGGAAAGGTCCCTTAAAGTCAATACCACAAACGTTAAAATTTTCACAGAAAAGCAAAGGAGTTTGTGGCAATTGATCCTTACGGGATAGGTTACCTAAGTGTTGGCATCTGTCATATGATTTGTCAAAGATATATACATCTTTAAACAACATGGGCCAATAGAAACCGCTTTCTAAAACTTTATGAGCTATTCGTTTTACACCAAAATGTCCTCCACATTCATACGAATGGCAACAGGCTAAGATTGAGGGTGTTTCATTTTTGGTACACACCTCCTGATAACTTAATCTGCATAGTGCCTCCAAAGATACGGTTCATCCCAAACATAATATCTCACTTCATTCCATAGCTTATCCCTATGAGCCATTGAAAAATCAACAGGTAAGTCGTTAGTAACTAAAAATTTGACAATGTTTGCATACTATGGTGGTGTTGCATCAGTAAAAAATAAATACTCATCCAAACATGTTTCTCACATAGGGATATCATCTTCTTCCTTTATCAAAATGCTGAGATGGTTCACCACCATGTTTTCTACCCCCTTCTTATCTCTAATCTCCAAGTCAAATTCCTAAAGGAGGAGAATCCATATGATCATCTTTAGTTTTGCTTCTTTCTTTATGAGCAAGTATCGTAAAGCTACATTGTCAAAATAAACTATCACTTTAGCACTAAGTAAATACAATCAAAATTTTTCTAAAACAAAAACCACAAATAAGAGTTCTTTTTCAATAGTTGAATAATTCAATTAAGCTAGGTTTAGAGTTTTGAAAGCATAGTAAATGGTATGCAAAGCCTTTCCCACTTTTTGTCCTAGAACTACCCTCATTGCATAATCTCTTGCATCACACATAATCTCGAAGGGGAGGTTCCAATCTGGCGATTGAATCACCAGTGGGGATGTCAGAAGCTCCTTAAGTTTGTTAAATGCTTCCTTACACTTCTCATCGAACTCAAAGGAGACATCTCGTTGTAAGAGCTTGCATAATAGTGCAACAATCTTTGAAAAGTCCTTAATGAACCTTTGATAAAAAACTGCATGCCCAAGAAAGGAACATACTTTCCTCACAACAAAGGTTAAGGTGAAGAAGATCAACTTTAGACTTGTCTGCCTCAATACTGAAGTGAATCACACGTTAAAACAATACTTAATAATGATATATAGATGCACAAGAAGGGGGGTTGAATTGTGTATCTTTTTCGTTAAGCCCCTTCGTAAACAAATTTGTTAAAAGAAACTTGTTCTTTTCACAAAAACTACTGACAATCAAAGTCGTAAAATATTTTCAAAAGACTTGTATAAAACTAGCAAGATCAAAAAATTAAACGATAAGAGAAATTGAGAGTTGAGAGTTGAGAGATTTCGACACAGTAATTTTTATACTGGTTCACCCCAAACCGTGGGCTACGTCCAGTCCTCATATATCTTTTTGAGATTTCACTATCTCTCAAAACTTTACAAGTATTCTTTGTTTCCAAGCCTCTTCAGGTCTTTTACAGTCAGTATTCTTTCACACTTAGCCTCTTTAGGCTATCTGCACTACTTTCAATTGAAAGGTGTTTCGAGCTTGTTATAGTAAAAGATAGCTCTAGATGTTTCGCACAATAATCTCTCCCAGAAAATTGCTAATCTCTTTTAAATTTGCTAACTTCAGTAACTTTCCATAACTTTACAATCTTTGACTCTGACTCATATTTATAGCCTTCGTCTTCAACTGCTTCTTGATTCTTATTTCTTGTTTCTTTCAATAAACGGTTATTCAGTTGAGTTCTGTAACTAACTCAAACTGATGCGTCTTTTGATTCTTCTGTCTGCTTCTCTTGCATTTGTTTTTTTTGCGTCTGTTTTCTTGCGCCTGATTTTTCGTCTGCTTTCTTGCGTCTGCCTTCTTGCGTCTATTTTTTGCTTAGCTTTGCTTCCGTCTGATTGTCAATTTACCTTCCATCTGTTTTCTTTTGCGTCTGCTTTTTGCTTTGTCTTTCGTCTGCTTTTCATTTTAGCTTCATTATTTGTTTTTCATCAAAATCATTTCGTAAAGTCATTCTGACTTAACA
>JANZLH020000423.1:366624-377536 GCA_026770325.2 Erythroxylum fimbriatum
AAAAATTGGGGGCCAACAGGGAAAATATAAAAGAGGGTTTTTAGATTTTTAGCAATTTAGAAAATAAAATAAAACTAAACTATCGAAAACAAATTAAAACAAGCAATCGAAAATGATTAAAGTGTCAAATATAAGTAAGATATGGTTTTAGGGTCAATATTGACCTAAACACGATCAAGCATATTCCATCATCCGAACCTCTTTACACATCTCTTTGGACTATTAATCTGAGACTAACAATACGCTCAGTTTTCCTTTAGGTTATGTTTAATTAAGATACAATCATTAATTAAACCTAACTATCGAATAACATAAGATACGATCTCTAGATTCAATTTGGCAGCAACATTAGGAAGTGAAAAATGATCAATATTGACAGTAACCTCACAAGTTCGTGTTATCTAACCTAAGTTATGTTGTTCCTAACGATTTAAGACCATTAGATGCTACTAACAAACATCAAATGTAACAATTACGAATTACATTCAACATTATAGCAATAGGTATGTAATAGAACAATCAAAATAACTTATTAACATCATCCATACAAAACCGATTCAATTAACACAAACAGTACAACAATCCAAAAAGAGATTCCAATGTTAATAGGATGAAATAGCTTAAACGTGGCTTGGTGTTGATATCCTCGTTGAATCGGCATCGGGAAGTTAGCCTTCCATCTCTAGCTTCAAGATTCCACCATCAGTGATCATCTTCATGACCACTGTCGGTGTTGAAAAATGAAGAGAAACCGAAGAGAAAATGAAGAGAGAACTGTCGGCTAGGTTATCTCTCGAATATGTTATGTTTCAACCGTCACAAACCTTTTACTTTATATAGTAAAGATTAGGTTTAAACAAGGGACACTTGGCCTTGTCACGGGTGTGACATGTTTTACATGGCATAGGTGTGAAAAAGTCTCAAGCCCATGCAGCTGGTTGTCACAGCCATGAGACTTCATTCACAGCTATGACAATTTTCCAACAGGCCGTGAGTGGTCTTCCACCTTGGTTCTTCACATTTTATCTCTTCTTCTTTCAATCTCTTATTATTCTTGCTCCATGAATCAATAGAATATGGACATTGAGATGATGGCTTCAATGAATATGCTTTTGGGTCACTTTAGCTTCTTCACTTCCGAAATGTACCTATAATCAATTATGATCTAAAGTATCCTAAGCATTTCTAAAGCATTAATCACTAAGTGTAGTAGATAAAACGAATCAAAAATTAAGCACATATTAATTAATGTTGGATTGTTCAGGAACTTTCCTTTAAGATTCTATGAATCACATATTTAATATACATTTAATTTATTACATATTTAAAATAAATAACTTTAAAAAATTCAATACATAAATTCTTTAGATTCTAATGTATTTTCCCCCCTTTCAAAAGGATAGCATTTCCAATTCCTGCAATTTTACTTCTTATAAAAATTATTCCTATATTAAAAGAAAAACAATTTAGTCTACTATCGTACGAAAGACTTTTAAATTATGAAATGTAAATTACATTCCAAGTGCAAATAATAGTAATTATTATTATTAACGATATAATTATAATTATGATTATATTTATAATAAAGAAACCATATTCACAATATAATGCAACTTAAACCCAAACATGATATGACGAATTTAAAACCATGCCTAATTGAAAGATGATCAGAGCTTGACTTGATAGTCCAATTTTGATATAATCAAATTTTTAATTAAATCAATATTGTTTTAATTATTTATTTTTATGAATGATGATGAGACAAATTAACTAAGTGAAGATGAGGAAGGCGACGATGATAATGATTGAGCACTGGCAAGAATTTTGTTTTTAAATTTTGAATAGATTAAAAGTTTTACTTAATATTTTGGAACAAAATTTTCATTATATTTAAACATTTATTTATTCTGATTTTTATTTTGATGAAATTTAAAAGTTATGTTTAGCAAATATCTTTTTATATTAAAATATTACTTTTGGATTATCAATATATGTAGTTTGAATATTTTATAAGAAATATTTAAATTTGTTTGCAAATAATAATACCGTGACAGGCAGTTTCTAGTCCCTAAAATTTATACAATAATGACAAAATTAATCATTAAAGTGGTTCATTTTAATGTTAATATAATAAGAAATAGTTATCATTAACTTGTTACGTTTACATTGACAATAGCCTTTGTAACAAAAAGTTGATGATAAAATGGCAACAAAATTTCTTGTCACAAAAATTATGTATAGTAGTGATCATAGTGATAATTCTGTTTTGTAACAATATTAAGTAAACACTAACTAATTAAATTTTTATTGACAAAAGTTTTCATCACAAAAAGTAAAATATCATGTGATGGTAAGTCGTTTCGTCATATAAAGAGAAAAATATTAGTGACCAAACTATGTTTTGTCACAACAAATAAAAAATATTAATGACCAACATATGTTTTGTCACAATTACAATTCATTCCTGCCAAAATTACTTTGGCACTAAATTACCTATGCATTTAGTGACAGAACTTAGTGATAAAAGAAATTTTGACACTATTAATTTATTAATAGTGACAATTTAATTGTAAAAATACTAAATTATTACAATTACCATTATATTAGTGACACAAAAAACAAATCATCAGAGTTAATCCAAATAATAGTGCCAATCAATTGTTTTGTTATAAAAAAAACCTCATATATGTGACAAAATGATATTTAGTCACAAAAAAGTTGTCACTAAATTACGAATAGTAGTGACCATATTGATAGTTTCATTTTTGTGACAATATTAAGTAAACACTAACTAATTGAGTTTTATTAACAAAAGTTTTCTTCACAAAAAATAAAACATCTTGTGACGGTAAACTGTTTCATCACAACAAGAGAAAAATATTAGTGACAAAAACAATAGAAAAGTATTAGTGACCAAGCTATGTTTTGTTACAACAAATAGAAATATTAATGACCAATATATGTTTTTCACAATTACAATTCATTCTTTCCAAAATTATTATGGCAGCAAATTGCATATGTTTTTAGTGACAGAACTTATGATAAAAGAAATTTTGACACTATTAATATATTAATAGTGACAATTTAATTGTAAAAGATATTAAATTGTCACAATTACCATTGTAATAGTGGCAAAAAATAAATCATCACAGTTAATTCAAACAATAGTGTTAATCAATTATTTTGTCAAAAAAATCTCATATCTGTGACGAAATGAAAGTTATTCACAAAAAAGTTTTCATTAATAAATGTCTTAACTCTTGTAGTGATAGTATTTGTTTAGGGTTGAGGTGCAATTAGTCATTGTATTCTTGCCAAGGCAAAAAGATTCTATTACGGACACATACTGAAGCGATAGTTGTAAAATGTTGGAAATTAGTTGGAATATGTTATGCTTGCATTTGAATTGAATCCATGATGGCATGTTTATATTATTGCACACTACTGCGAATTTGACCAGCTTAACTCTTGAAATTGAAATATTCAAGAGCTTCTTTGACTAGTACTTAATAAATACAATAGAAATTGGAATATCAGATCACAGATGATGGTTTTAGATTCTAAGGGACTAAACCTGTTATTTGATGGAAATCAATGATTTGAAGAACTTCTATTATCTAATTTGTAACGTTGAAATATATAGAACAAGAATGGTGGTTGGTGTTAGATTCAAAAACATTTCAGGTAATTTCTTGGAAATCATCGAGCAACAGGGTTAGCAAGGATTGTGGGTTGGCAATGTCATTATCACTATTCGAATAATCCCTGCTCAAGCCATTGAGCTTGCAACATTTGAGAGTGTCAAGAGATTTTTAAAGTGTATATTCTTTTACTTATGCTAAATACGAGAAGAAAGCACATGTTTACTATTTAGCTACTTGATCATCTCTTTTCTTTTATGCAAAATGGTTTAATTGGGATTTAGTAAATGCATTCTTGATCAAAAGTGTGAATGAGATTTACTAGGTTGTTTTTTCATCTTCACTAGGAAGGAGTGTAAGAGATTTACTCCATAACTTACAAGATGAATAAATCACCGAGTTTTCTCTGTTCATTTTTTATAAATGCAGAAATGGAATTTAAAGAGAAGCTCAAGTTGTTTTCTTCAAGGCGTTTATTGAGTTTCATTCTTCTAGTGATGACTCCATTAAAGCAAAACAGATAGAGCACAACTTATATTAAATATTTGAGCTCCCACAAGTTCTGCTCTATATTAACTTCACAGCTTTACAACACAGTTAAATTGTTACAAATTGTGAATTCTTCTACAATTAACTAAGCTCTTTGGATTATTATAGGTTCAACATTGACAATACTAGGTAGTCGTACGAGTTATGTTCTAATTTTTTTGTAATTTGAGCATTTATAATCTGTAAATTGATCTTTCTATTTATTATTTTGTCTATAAAAATTGTTAAAATTGTAATTAAAATCTTGTATATGAATAATGTTCTTTATGTTAGTATAATTTAATGATATTTTATTTTTTATATACAATACTTCATATTTTGGACTAATAATATTTTTATACAATTTATTTTTATAACAAATTTACAATAAAAAATATATCAATACATTACATAAAAAATATATTGTTCAATAATATGTATTAAAAATGTAACAAATAATTTATTGCAACATTGTATAATATTTGGTTAAAATGTAGCTAAAAATATTTGACTACGTTTTCACTATTAACTACGAAAAAAAGTATAGTAAAAAACTATTGGCGATAATTTTTTAAAACGTAGCTAATAATTTTTAGTTATAAAAAGAAAGAGGTAGTCAAAAACTACTAGCAACGATTTTTGAAAAATATCACCTATAGTTTTCAGCTATAAGGATTTAGTGACGTTTTGGGTGATGAAACAGAAATGTAACTAAAAACTATAGGCAACGTTTTTTTACACATGTAGTTACGATTATTATATGGCTAAATATCAACTTTGTTTTATTGCCTTTTACTCTATTTATTCATATTTTATTAAAATTATATTGTTATTATTAAAGCATATATATATTGTAACATTCCTTAGTTTAACAACCTTGTAATTGAATCTAAAGAAGGCAAATCAATTATTCCACCAGTACTAACCCCACTGCTTTATTTTTATTATGTTTGAAGAGGAAAGTCTATATCTATGTTTGTGATGATGATGGCTTTCTTTAACCAATTATAACACCATGGTCTTATCTTTCATCATTTGAGAAAATCCAGTTTTAATAATAACCCATTAGCATGTTGAACACTACGAGAGAGATTAGAATTGGAGAGGGTGGCAGACAACCAACAATACTAGTCTGTAATTGCTCAATAGCCGACACCTTCTACCCCAATATAACACCTCTACCACTACCATCGTCCTTAACATAAACCCTTATAGGTGCCAAATTAGAGAGAGATGAAGAAAACGATGTTGTGGTCTCTAACATAGTACATAGGATGTCCAACTGGGGATGATGGGCTCTATTTTTAATACAGAATCTATCATGTATGCTCTTTTAAACCAAACTAGATATATGAAAGTTTAGAGTTCTGTTGATTTGAAGCTTAATTAACTAGAATGGTTTTCTAAACGTTGTGATTCTTTTTTGATGCTACTAAACGTTAGAGTCTGAGTTAAGTTCATAAAAGGAAAATTTGAACTCAAATGCTTGTACAAAGATTTAAATTAGACCTAAATATTTGGTAGTGGTTGAAAAGAACCTTAAGATTATAAATATAAAAAAAAAATTGTTTAAACCTCAGATTAAGGAAACCCTATATTCTCATTTGGGTTCAATCAAATTTGAATAATCCGACATTTTAATTACAATATGTTAGTTGGACATGCCAACTAACAAAATAGGCTCACCAACACTGCCCCTCTTATTGTCTAATGGTCTGGAGTCCTAAATCAAATAATTAGTTATGTCTTTGGATATGTATTATAGTCTCCTTTCTTCTCTCCATCTCCATCTCTTCATTTGTGTCGATTGTTTGTCTTCATCGCAGTTTGGCAAATATTTTATTACATCTTAGATTCATTAACATATTTGAATTGAGCTTTAGGATTGGCAAATGGAGGAACTGGTTGGACTTAGATACCTTAAATATTATCAGTTCTCAAAATAGTAGAGACGTGTATACATAGCTGGGACTCTGGTTTATTACATGTTCCTCATTACCTCACTCAGCTGAAGATGGTTTCCTCTTGCAATGAATGCCTCCCTTATCCAGATCTTTAGTTTTGGAATTAGATCTTCCGCTTGAGTGTGCTTTTGCTGAAATGTTCTAAGTTTTCTTTCCTTCCACAAAACATATACGCAGCAGATGAGTGTAAGTCTAAACAGATTCCGGTCTCCTTCCAACCTGAATCGAATTCTGCTTGCCCAGCTAATAATGCCGGTCCAACAGTCCGGCAGCTTGAGAAACAATTTGCATACATTGTAAACCCCGGTTTTGCCTGGATTTGTATTCCATAACAGAATTGTCATGAGGGCATGCTTGGTTCAATTAACTTTTCTCCGGACATAGGTTCTGTGTTTTTAAGTCACCAATACAAAGTAGTTAATCCACTAAGAAACATTAAGAGGAATAACTTTTGGTATTCACGTTTCCAGGAAATTTCACCGAGCATTCCGTTTTCGACTACACAAAAATAGGATCATAGACATCACGATATCTTGATGTATCCATCAACAGCAGCAAAAAGTTGGAAACAAGTACGGACACTAACTTGCTGAGTAGACAAGTCTCTTGCAACACATGACAACTTCAGTTGAAAGGATGCATTTAATTTGCTAATGGTGATAGATACCGTTATGATCTGGTGGGAACAGGCAAAGTGCGTCTTGGAAGAACTTAAGATGCCATAAATTGATGTAATCTTAGGTAACGCATTTCTAGGCTAAGCCGAAAGATGGTTGCCAGACCTACCATATGCTGGCTTCCCTTGGCCTACAAGACACCTTCCTACCGAGCCACTGGTATCTGATTTTGTCAGGTTCTTTTTCATTTCGTGCCTTCTATTTATCAAGTGTACGAATCACTAATGGGTCCA
Source organism: Erythroxylum fimbriatum (assembly GCA_026770325.2). Taxonomy (NCBI): domain Eukaryota; kingdom Viridiplantae; phylum Streptophyta; class Magnoliopsida; order Malpighiales; family Erythroxylaceae; genus Erythroxylum; species Erythroxylum fimbriatum. The sequence continues at coordinate 373,668 of JANZLH020000423.1, forward strand.
ATTGCACCACTATGCCAACCAAGTCATCATAAGCCTCTAAATTGTACCACTAAAGTAAGTCGCTAATCTTGATTAGCCCTAATTAAACACCCTTTCTAGCTGTTAAGTGTTAAGTAGTGTGATTTAGACCCAACCCACGTGATCCTGTCGAGATTTGCTGATCTCTTAAAACATGACTCACAGTACCAACAAAATGGAATCTCTCTTTTGTACTTTTTAATAGTGAATTAATATCACCTTTTGTAGTTAATCTTGAGTACTGATACTCAAATTGCTTGATTGGCCTGCAGATTCCGGGCTGTGGAAAGCATTCGTGTAAGAAATATTTTTTACTTTTGGCTATCGGTATACTATACACTTTTTGTATCCGTTTCTCCTTCTGTAATCGAATGAATAAGAGAATCCCCTCAGACATAATGTCTGTCAAATTGAACTAAACTTTCCAAATTCCAGGGCTAAAAAACATTTTTAGTATAAGCTGTGTATATAATAGACTTGTATTCTTAATCAAAGTATAACAGATAAGAAGGCAATGATATAACTAATCATTCATGATTTTTTTTTTTTTTTGAATCCATTCATGATTAATTTTATTAAATAAGAATTTGTTATTTTTTATAACAGGAGTAAGTATGAAACATTTTACGAAGCAATTTTGTAAGTTGAATTGAAGTTAACGGTTGATAGATTTTTGACAGTCCACCTACTAATTCTATCTGAGATATCAAGTTGCTTTCGTCACCATGGTTGGCATATATATGCGATACGTCAATTTCACTTATCATTATGTTCACTGGAAAATATTGGCAGAGGAACAAAAAGATATATAGAACTTGAAATTTATGTTGATGTTCCATGCGGATAAATGATGCTCTATCGTATTAAAGAAATCAGCTTTTGGACACACCCTTCTCAATCCAAAGTAGGACTGCATGGACATTTGATGAATATATTGGACAAAATGATATAACCGGACACTGCCCCGTACCATTGAAACAAACTGGCTCCCATATTATGTTAGAAAGTACCTAACTCACCCTCAAAAGCTAGCTCAAGAGGGGAAGGTTTATACACTATTATAAATTGTTAAATACTCTCGTAATTGTCCGATGTAGAAATCCTTACGAGTGATGTCTTATTACGATTACAATCTTCTCATATGATACATGATTTTGGGATAAACACATACATAACATAATTTAAACAATTTGAAGGAGAACTTTTTGGATTTTGTGTATGTTATAGAGATACTTGCTAAGCTGGTAATTAGTTCGTCATCATAAATTTATCCATTTCCATAAATGTAGAGACTAAACTTCCCTCCCGACTACCTATCAACCTATGGAGTCCTCCGTTAAAATTTTGTTTACGTTCAAGTAGCTCAAATTAAGAGTAGAAAGACTTGTCCTTAGATATCCCTCTAAGTTAGTATACATGAGACAAGGATCCTAAATACACACTACCAAAATCCGTGTATCACCTACTTACCACCCAACTTCACTATATATTAGGGTTCTCTTCATTTGCAGTTACAGAATTGACACATACCTAGCAGCTATGAGTAGAGGTGGCAGCTACGGCGGTGGGCAGAGTTCCCTGGGTTACCTTTTCGGCTCCGATGAGCAGCCTAATGCACCGCCGCCTTCGCTCCCTGTTAACCTACCACCTTACGGTGTTGACACTGCCCTAGAGCATAAACCTACTGATAGTCGTCCTTCCGGTGACGGCAAGCAGAATCTCGCCTCAAACAACTACCATAGAGCTCAAGGCCAGAATTCAGGGAACTTTATTACTGTAAGTATTATATATTTAGAGGCTATTTGATGAGAATCTATATGTTTGCGGTAGCATATCTGAGTTGAATTATTGACTTACAACATGCATGATTTTCCACCAGGATCGTCCAACCACTAAAGTCAAGTCAGTTCCAGGAGGTGATTCATCTCTGGGGTATCTGTTTGGAGACAAGTGATATTAAGATTGCTTCTTTATGCTCCCAATTAATAGCTATATATATGCCCGCTTGGATGGTTGTTAATTTCCTGGACATTGTTGGGGATGATTTGCAGCTAAGCTAAAGCATGTTAATAAGGGATTTAGGTCCCAGTAGGTTTGCGTGTGTTTATCTTGCGGCTAGCTAGCATATGCGGAGTCTTGTTTCATCATGTAATCTGACTGAACATCTAGCGAAGCAAATTAATAAGTCAGCTTAATTATGAATATTACGATGTCTTAGGGCCTTGTCTGCTACCAAGCTGTATGTCTGAATTAAGTGAAACAAGTTCGTATTTCTCACTATTGTATCATCTAATGTATATGGTTTGTTTGGTCAATGACATAAGCTTGGAATTGCTCTCCACAACCATATTTAGAAAGGTAAAACTGAACATTTTTAGAGATTTTCTATTCAACTTTCCTTTTCTTTTTCCTATCCTTTCTTAATTGGTGCCAAAGTCTTGCGATTTCTCTGATCCTATTCGTATTCGTCATGAAATCTGCACGGAGGACGGGTCTAAGTGGTGACCCTTTTGTTTTTTTAATATCATTTCTTCTTATTGAGTACATATATATATTCGCTTGTGTAGTTGTGTGTGCCCGTCTGCGTCTCTGGTACTGGAAGGTTTGATTTTCAGAAGTCACAAAACAACTGAAGAAATAGCTTAGCTTTCTTTAAAGGCAATGGCTTTTATATAGAACAAGTTCAACTGCACGTCTGAATCTAACGCTGTATCTGAACGCAATTGGGAGTTATTTAGCATCCTTATATTGCGTTTTCATGTCCATTCTGTTGCTCCTAATAACTAGAGACCAAAATAAAAATTGAGATGATAATTTAAAGAATATTCATTTCCCGCTTCAAGTTGTTTGTGTGGCCGTCTGAAATGCATCATATATCATCATCATCATCTGTAGCATATAAAGCTGTTCCTTCTGTCACTTTTTATCTGCCCTGACAAAGGCGACTGGCTAGCGATTGTTTATGTATATGTGGATAAGATTGCATAATTATCCCATCCCCTATACGCTTTCCCTCAATTTCTGGAAATACGCTTCACTGACAAATTAAAGGTGATTGATGGTTGCTTTTCCTCAATTTCTGGTGTACATGCAAAATTAGCACCTTTAATTTCTGGAAAAATTTTCTTCATGCATACAGTGGATTTGTTAAGAACAGATGAAAAGTAGTTGACATCTAATTTGCAGAAATAAAGGTCCAAAGAAAAGAAGGTTATGAAGCGAGGTGAAGTTTAATTTCTTCCTGAGATTTTACAGTTCAGATTGGAGAGTGGAGAGCTTGGAATTGTTGATTATTCAATGAATAAGACACTCATTATCTGGCATTTCAAGTTAATAATTGTCTATACTAAGTTTTGTGATTTTCCAAGAAAGCATATTATAGTCACGAGATATATATATATATATATATGTGTCATATTTGCATGGAATAATGCGCTAACAGCAACAAAGTCATTTTTTCTTACCGTTTCCTTACACCGTGGCGCAAACAAGTCGTCTTCCATCTTCGTTAGTAATGCTAATGACACTAGTACTTTTACCAACTCTAGATCTTTTGTTAACCAATACAGGTAGACCTGTAGATTCAAAGAAAATTTAGGGCCGTTTGGTTGAGCTTTTGGCCTCGTTTGGTGAAGAGTTGATCAGCTCTTTTTTAGCTGGTCAGCTCTTAATAACTTGTTGACTTTAAGAAGAAGCTAAAAATTTTGTTTGGTAAACAGCTGGTTGGGTTGGCTGATTCAACCCAACCAGCTGATATTCCACCAGCTCCTCTACAGGAGCGTTTTACGTCAATCAGCTAATAAATTTTTGCTTTTTCTCCATTTTGCCCCCGCTACTCAAGTCTATTGCGC
>JANZLH020000423.1:399497-413036 GCA_026770325.2 Erythroxylum fimbriatum
ATTAATAATTAATTTTAATCAATTATATATATAATATTAAATTATATTATATTATCTTTTATTAATAATTAATATATTAAATAATTAAATAATATTTATTTAGTTAATAATGAATTGGATTATAAAAAATAGAAACTATTTTTATGATCTTTTTAATTGTCAAAAATATGAATAAATCAAAACAAAAAATAGAGACTAATTTTTTTACTAAATTCGAAAATAAAATTAGAAAACCAAAAATAAAAATAAAAATTAATTGACAAATTTTATTGTATCCAATAATCCTAGTATTAGTACGATCAATATTGATCATTATTTTAGGTAATTTTTTTAAAATTATAAGATATTTCCTTAATATATTAGATTATGTTATATAATTTTTTAAATTTTTTGGTAATATAATTTTTTAATTTTATGTTAACTTTTGTGAATAATTACTTCTTTTAACAAGATAATAATGAGTTGGATTGAGTAATTCGTGTAAGCTCAAGTTTAATCCAAAATTTTTAATTTGAGCTTAGTTTAGCTTGAGCCCAATGGGCTTGAGATATATGGCTTAAATCTCAAACTGATGGAGCTTGAATTGATTATTTATTTAAAAATAAAATTAAAAAATAACATCGTTTTTTAGGTAAATCAGAAAGACTTTATACAAATAATAAAATGTTATATACATAACTAGATATTCCTACACATGATTCTCTTGACTACCAAAAGGAGATCCAATTAAACCTACAGTCACTACAAGAAATTGTATTTATAGTAAAAGTAAAAGTTGTCACTAAAAACAGTAATATCTGTTACTGTTATTAATAGTGTCCAATATTTGAAGTTGTCATCTCCCGCCATAAATATTTTCGTCACTAATGAAATAGTGACGAATTTAAAAAATGGTCATAATTATGCAACACAAATATTGACACTAAAACTTGTGAAATGTGTTACAAAACTATATGGTCACAATAACTTTACATATTTATGACAAGTGTATCGTCACAAATAATATAAAATAGTGACGAATTAAGTCGTAATAGTACTTTATTTTATTATGACAAAATTGCTGACACTAAAACCTATCAAATATTTGACAACACTTTATGGTCACAATAACTATACTTATTTATGACAAATTTGTTGACACAAATAATATAAAGTAGTGACGAATAAAGTTGTAACAATGCTTTATTATATTGTGACAAAAGTGCCGACACTAAAACTTATGGAATGTGTGACAATACTATATGGTCACAACAACTTTACATATTTATGACAAACATATTGACACAAATAATATAAAGTAGTAGCGAATGAAGTCATAACAGTACTTCATTTTATTGTTACAACATTATCGCCACTAAAATAATAAATAATGACAAAATATATCACTAATAATTTTTTTATTAATGTCCATTACTTCTTGGTCACTAATATTTTTAACAAAAAAGTGTCAACATCATTTCGTCACAAAAATGAAAATTGGTTCTTACAAAAAGTATTATCACTAATGTGTTTATTATTATCACAAATAAAACTATCAACTCATCAACGGAATTACATTAGCTGTAAAAAAAATTTGCATCAGTGACTATATTGTCTGACAGATTTCGTCACAAATATGAAAGTTATATGTTACAATACTGTTGTGCAGACAAAAAACTGTAGATCTAGATATTAGCATAAACTAGGTAAATAAGAACATTGGTTGAAGCCTGAAAGGTTTTGATGGAATGACTTCATCACATTCACATCGTACACAAGGACGCAGCAATCTGCACCTCGGTAGAAAGCCACCCCAAGACTTTGAAACCTCTCCTGCCCAGCAATATCCCAAATCTGCATAGATGAATAGGAAGTCACAGAAATGAATAACTTGCTTGTAAACAAACAGTACTTCAACTCAAGTCACATTAGGGCAATAGCAATTATGACTCTATCCACACTAGAAATACCATTGGAGATTTCACGACATATTCTCTTTCCATAATCAGTTTCACAAATACCTAAATAACAGCTACAATCACTCAAGAAATTGCATCTCAATGAATTGCAATAAGCAATCATGGTAAATAAACATAGTTTCTACTATGCTTCAATTAATCCAAACCAATAATTGGCATTACCAATTTATTTCCCATGCTTCAACCATTTTCATGCCAACAGCATTCAACTGAAACATTGCTCATTCTTTTGCATCATTTTTTCCTACTTTCCAAACATAAGGTACAGAACTTAGACAACACATAGACATAAACCACAAAAGAGAAGTCCATTACCACATATGATTAGCATTCATCTAATATCCATTGGTTAAACCCAAAAATGAAAATTTGAAATTGTAACCTGCAATGTGAACAACCTATCCTCGAACTGGACTTCTTTCGTTAAGAAATCAGTGCCAATAGTTGCCTTGTATTGATTACTGAACTTTCGATTCACATGCCTAGAAAACAAACATTTACACAAATTGAAGTAAAAGAAAATTACCATAAAACACTGAAAATATCTAACAAAATATAGAGATTTGAGAAGAAACACAATTGATGATCTGGGTTTTGGAGATTAATACTAGTTCATTAGCGATGTCTTGCCAATCGTGATGGGCTTACAGTGGGCGGTGAGTGGTGACAAGTTCGACGAAGGTGAGACGTAGCTTTTCTTTTGCTTACCAGAATAAACGGATCTGAGGAGCAAAACCCATTTCAGTAAATAACAGAAAGAAATGGAAGAGGAAATGAAGAACCTGAAAGTGCACGCGCAGATCTGAACTGTCAGAAAAGTAGTATCTAACCCATAAGCTTGAACTCACGAAATCTCCAAGATTGGTAGTACAATCAAATAAATACGTAAATATTAGTAGTACATTCAAATATCTTTGCAAATATGAGCAGAGATCATACCGGAATTGCAGCTTAAATAGCTTCTTTGCTAGTTGCTATAAGAATAAGACAAGTAACATTTGGTAAAAGGGAAATCCTCATTGGTAATGCATATTCTTTCTTTTGATGCAAGGAATTCCATAGAACATATAGGTAAAAAAACAAGTTGATGTTGCCAAGACAGATATGAAACTTACATTTTCATGGTCCATGTGTTGGATAAGTTTAATCTCTCTTAAAGTCCTTTTGGCATCTACCTGTTGTCAAAGGCATTACCAATCTTCTTAATGGCAACTTCCTAACCGCTCTTAGAATTCACAGCAGCACTGAGAGAGAAAGTTCAGACATCAGTACGTATCTCTCTATCAAGCAGCTAACCAAAGGATGGACAATTTTAAATCCCTTGCATAGTGCTTATGCCAGAAGAGGATCAATCAACAATTGTTCAAATTTACCATTGTCCAATGTACACTGCAGCAGCAGAAGGAACAAAAGCCAAAATATTTAACTTGCAAATAGGATAAACATTAGACAATGTCCTTCAGATACAAAGATGCCATGGTGAAATGACCAAAAAGTATAATGGAAACGAATTACAACTGCATACATGACTAAAATACGAAACTTATCCATTTTCCATAATCCGATTCATGAAAATAGAGACAAAAGATATCTGCTCCTTTCATACCTTTGCACAGCAGAATTGCGTCATTATATGACAATCATTATTCCGTGGATCAATTGATTCTTACAAGTAGAACAATAAGTCTCCTTAAAAGACATAAAGTTACTAGCCCAAGTTCAAGTACGTAGTATATCTAAATGGTTCAGGGGCTAACAGGGGTTACTGTTTGTAGGAAAGAGGGAGGTCTCCAGTTAACTGATATGAGAATTCTGGAGGCCACATCTATATTCTCAACTTCTGCGCAGGGTGGACATCATTTGTTTTAAAATACTATTAGTCCAATCCACAAAGAAAAGAAGATCTTTTGGCCTAGGTTTAACAATAGAAGCTAAAGACATCAATTGAAACTATATCAACAACCATGCTGATGCCAGATTAAAAAGGATGTATACATTTCAAGGAATCAGCAAAGAGGCGGGATTAGCAACTGACCAGATAATTCCATAAGCACCGCGACCGATGGGTCGGAGACTAGGCACATATTTGCTAGAAACCTCAAACAAGTTACCGTACACATTGTATTGAACATAACGACCTCCGTGTGTGACGACTCCTTTAATCTTACTGGTACCGCCAGTCTCTGTGCTTGACTCTTTAGTTGTCGCGGCCATGTTTTCAAACAACTTTCTCTCTGTATATGTGAGATGGGCATGCGATTAACGAGAAGTATACTATGTACACCTGCATCACTGGTACAAAACAGAGAAAGGCAACTAGCGAAGGATGGGTGTACGCAGAGCAGAGCTTTCTGGAGACTTTCTTCCTGCTGCTTCAACTTGTCCTGGTGTAGTTAAATAGGTGGTCCAAATCCAATCAGTCACCACCGAATTAGTCGATAACACATTAATTAATGAGTAAAATAGCACGAACAATTAAATAAGAGTCCAGATTCTCTGTCCGTGTCTTATTGTATCTAATAAATCTCAGTCATTTATTTATGTAAGATCTATATAGATCCGCGTGGGTTCCACAAAATAAATGGTTGATATAATAAGACAAAGTAAAAATGGACAGAAAATCTGATTTCTTTAAATAGGAGTAAGAACAAGTTTTAGAAATGATGGTTGGACTTTGCATTCCTAGATGTATTTATTTAGAACCACATATGGTTGTACGGGCAATGAGGTAATTGATTTACCTCTTTCAGAATCAGCTTCTTCGAAACACATTGCATTTCTAACTTCTTATATTTAATACGGCCTTTCAATGGGTTGGCTGTATACATCACATTCAATTTTCAGACAGGAAGACACACCTCTAGAAGGATGTGGAATATCCACTGCCTAGTGTCAACTTGAGGTTGGGTTGGGGGCTTCCGGCTCCTCTCACCCTTTGCTTGTTAAATTCACCCTTAACTAGGAATGGCCCAACCTCACAATTTTTTTAAATAAATTCTAACATACAAAACGACATCGTTTATACCTTTTCGTCGGACCATGGGCTTAGTCGGGTTGTCGTCTTTACCCCTCAGAAGAAGAAAACAATTCGATCAATTTCACTGTCACTTTATTTCATCGGATTTTACATTTTATTAATTGAATTAATCTCTTTCTAATCAATTTTTAGGTAATTTGATTACCTAATCTTAACAGAAGAACTTGTGAGACTTTATTTGTATTATTATCGATTATGCTTGCTTTATTTACAAACTGTCACGTGGATCCAACTAAATATTTAGACACTCAATTCAATACAATATCAAAATTAAGACACTTATAAAAACTTATTATTCTTTGTAATTATAATAAGGCAATATATTTTATTTGTTTTTGAAATATAAAATATGTGACGTCATTATAAATTTATAGTTAATACATAGACATATTTAGGTCCTATAATAAATTCTATATAAAATTTGATGGATAAAACTTTAATTTTAAATAAATGTATTATTAAATATGTTGGATCAAGTGAACTCATTATCTATGGTTTTAGTGGTAGTATAATATATTGAATTGAATATTATAATTTTATAATATCAATAATTTAATTTTTTTAATAATAAAAAAAATGAAAGATTAAGTTCAATAGAAAGATAAAGTGAATAAAAGAATATTTAGATTAATTAAATAACTAAGAGAAGAAAAATTATTAGACAAAATTGATAAAGAAAAACAAGCAAAGATGCATGATCAAGTGAACTTAAGGACAAAATCAAAGAACCAAGAATATTAAAAAAGTCATCTTTTATAGAAGTTAATTAATATCATTTATTTAAAGGAAATTTTTTTAAAAAAATTGTTGTTACAAAAAATATGTAATACCAAAACGCAACTAAATAACTCTAGCTAACAAAGGACCATTAAACCAATAAAAGGAAGCCACTCATAAGTTCCAACTATACAACTATCATAACCAGAAATTCCTCAACTACACTAAAAGAAATTCTCAAGATGAGTAGCTCAATCAGACTTCACATCAGAAAGAAAGTTGAGAATGAGATAAGTACATTGTTTTGATATGATAATTAGATTTCAGGATGTCCTCTAAAGAATATAAGAGAATTAGAAGCCTTGAGAGACATCATTCCAGATAATTAGAATCTCACAAATGCTCTAATTCATAACGACAAGATCCTCTTGCAAATGAATGATAGGAATATTCAGAATGAGATCAATAGATTGGTGTTAAAATGAAAACTTGCTTGACAATGATTGATGGTGCCCAACTACTAATGGACATTTCAGTAATGCATCATGCATAATACTTTTTCAACATAACCTTATGTGTGTGCCATGGTATAAGATGGTTTGGTGTAAATATAATCTGCCTAAAGTTGTTACAACATTATGGAAAGCTATAGGAAATTATCAACAAAACGCAAAGATCCAGATGCCATAACAAAATAAAATATTTAAAATTACATCAATCAAGGTTTTCTATTATTCATTCAATTTAAAATTTTATCAAAGTCCTAGGTATTTAACTACTTGCATCAAATTGCAAAATCAATTTAATTTGACTAAAAAACCTTCAAATTTCATCTCAATCCACAAAATTCTACCTAATACATAAAGTGATCATACATGAGTAACAAGCTTAAACTTTCAAACATTTTCATATCTCTTATTAACGAAAAAATATAACGTTAACTTTAGATCAATTTAGGAGCATTTGGAGTCTTACTTTAAAAGTCACCAAACTTTTTTTTGTCATGAATACTTTGAGTTACTTAATTACGACACCATTTCAAAAGATTACTCTTTAATTTCAACCTTTTTACTTGGTTTAAAGTCAACGAGTGAATTTATCTTATGCTTATTTATTCATTTTTCTCCCTTTTTAGGATATTAAAAGTACTTAATTCACTTATGACTTATTTATATGTCTAAATTATACAAAAATTAGTGCAAATCAAGTATCCATTTTAAAAATCAATAAAGCTAACTAAAATAAACTTAATCATCAATGACCATATATAATTATTTGTGTAAACAAATCATATTACAATATACTCAAACTTAAAATGAATTATCTCAATCAATATTCTTTTAAAGTTAATTTTTTTTCATAATAATTCCCTATTAAGCTAAATATATAAAATTCATAAGAATAAGTAATTAATTTCTTTCCCCACATTTGAGTTGTATATTTTCCCTAATGTACAAAACTATAAGAATAATGAAAATTTAGGAAATAAGGGAAAGTGGGAAATTAGGACAACGAGTAGTCCCTTGATAATAAAAGGCTCTTGGTAATTGCCAATTAGCTAGGTTATATGTTTAGCATGATTTAAAGAGAATTTTGCTTATATTTGGATATTTTTATATGATTTGGTACTTAATCAATTTATATTTTGTTAGTAAGTCTTAATTTAGGTCCCCAATGAATAAGGAAAGAATTCAGATAAGTTGGAGCCAAGTTAGAGAAGTTTTAAAGTAAATTTAGATCATGAGTCAAACACTTACCCGTATTTAACCAGTGTAAGCTATTGGTGCATTTGGCTTCTTTGATAATTTGCCACATAAAGGAACTTAACATGTGCTAAACATAGACTTGTGCTCCTAATATTAACCCTCAGATCCACGATAGAGGAACTAATAAACAAACAAAGGGATAACATAAACCTGTATTGTTGAACTATTTTGGTGGTTATTTTTATAGAAGTATTTCTCATATGTTTGACCTATGTTTTTCATGTTTGTTTATAGAATGAAGTTGTGTTTATGGGGTAATTAAACAATAAAGGACTAATATGGACCTATGTTAGATCCATATTGGCAAAAATATTAGGTTTTTATTGAGTCAAAAAAGGAGAGAGACATGAGGAATTAGAGGAGATTCGTCTAGGAGGACTATAAAGTAATTACAAGTGGCTGAACAAGAGTTTCATGGCATAAGAAAGGAAAGAAGTTCCATTAGGATTCAATCTAGAACATCTAGATTCCAAATATGTGAGAATGAACTTTTCAATTTTATGTTCTTTCTTGTTTATAATTGATTTTCTTTGTCTAGGCATAAACTAAATTGGGATATAAATCTAGATGGACAAACCTTGAATATATTGGTTTAGATTAATTTCTTAATTTAATGAAAGACCTTAATTTTATTATGAATTATTAATGTTTATTTTTATGTTAAATTGAAAAACACTACATTTTAATTCAATTTCAGATTTCATACATTAAGATTCGGAATCATATATATAAATAGACTATGGAATGAATAAAAAAGTTACATGGAATGCTAGGGACAAGACCGTATAAATCTTTTATTTTAAAGTTAAATCTATTAAGGGAATTAATAAAACAACATATAGGTTCTGATTAGAAAGGGAATTAAATCAATCAACTTAAGGATATTGATTGCATATCTTAAGAAAGAATACATTTGTAACTTATAGTTAATCATTGAATTAATATAAATCTAAGCATATGAATGTTTTAAGGGGATTCTTATATGGATTTTGTTTATCAATTGGTTGCTTCAATTCATTGATTGGTTTGGTACTTTAGATTAGTTTATATAATTTTTTTCCTTTAATTCAACCATTCCTTTTTTAAATTAGATAATAAAAGACATTTGGTGCTAGTAATTGTAGTTCTCATGGTATACTATAATAATGATATATGCACTTGTCTAGTGATATTCAGAATTATTTTGATTGGATAAATATTATCATAATAAAGTTTTTTACATCATTCCTGTGACTAAGATAATAGATAAAATTATTTTTGTTAATTTAATCATTTTTTGTTTGTCTTCTTTTTATATTTATATTTTCTTTGTTTGTTTTAATACTTGCTTGATCTTATATTTTGGCTAAAATTCATGATTTAGGTAATTTTGTTCATGACAAGGAGTAAGTGCATAGTACTATTTAGAAGGGTAATAACTGGTAACTTGATAGACAGTAGGATGAGCACCAAAAGGCATATATTAATTTTTTTAAATAGATTTATGATACATTCAAGATTAATGGAGCCTCAAAGATGCCATTTGATTGAGGTTGTTCCTTTTTACATTAAGGGATAGAGAGAAACTATTCAAGAAAGTTTTTTGAGATGAATATCAACATCTTGAGTGCTACTGCAAGCAATCGAGTAATAGAATCCCACATTATGATGTAGCCTGCCAGGAGGGGTTTGAGTATAGGTGCCACATATCTAGTATAAACGTTTGATAAGAACTGTTGCAAAACGTTAAAACTCTGTAGAAACCCTGCACAAAACAAGATGTTCAACGTCACAGTCACATGAGTTGGCCTGCCAAGGTGTTAATAACATTTAACTTACATTCTGCTGCTTTTGGGTAATCGTCAAATATTGCTGTCACATTCTTCAACAGGGTCTGGAGATTCAAGCGGTCGGAAAACGAGTAAGGGTATTAGATAGGAGAATCTGCACAAATTTCTTATTTACAGGCTATTAGATCGAGCGATTACCAGCACTATCCCTCCTGGTTTGATGGGTGATTCAATAACAACAAGGGCTTTCCTGCATCAAAAATGGGTTATTGGTTAAAGAAATCTTTTGTTGGAAGGAACTATTATGGAATTGTCTTGTACTTGATCATTAATTTTTTGCCCTCAAGTGAGCACTCGTAAAAGCTGCATCCCCTGGTGAAGGGTATTTGTGTTTTCTTCCATTCTGCCACAAAAGTATATGAGATCCTCATTACCAATTTCACAAGTGTAAAGGCTTAGGAGAATAATTAAACATAAATTGACGTCAATACAGATGCCTGGTGAGTGTACCTATATGCCAGTTAATGCCTGCTGTTAACTTATCATCTTCACAAACATGATCAATACTGAACTTCACATTTCGGCCCATACCTGCGGTAAGTTGTTCATAGAAAAGCAGAACCTCCTGCAGCAAATCGACTTTAGAGAATATATATATATATATATAAACAATTGTTAGTAAAACATTGATGATTGTGTGTACCTCTTTCCCTTTAATAGGATCGGGATATGAGCAATCCTCGAAGCAACAATCATCTGCAATCAACTCTTCGAGTTCTTTCAGCCTTTTTTCATTGATGCACGTATAGAACTGCCTGACAAGATCAGATGCAGTAAGTGACGTATCCGCGGGACTGGAGTAACCACCACCCCCAATGTCGTAGTAACTCGGCAATGGCACGACCAAGCTACGCCTGGAGTTCTTAAAGGGTATGCTGTATGCTGTCTGGTAATCTATCTTGTTTCTCCTTTGACAGGGCTGAGAGGTTAATTTCAAAGGCAGAGACCTTAGATTAAGTCCAGCCAGTGGTTTAATCGGCGCCGTTTTCTGTGGGATTCGGCGTGAGAGACTGACATAAGTACAAGAAATATTGGCAGCCATTTCCAACTTAGAGCACGATGGTAATGATTTAACTTAGCATTCAATTGGTCTGCAAGAGTTACATATAGATAAGTCAAATACATCACACTACTGAGCAAGGAATAAACGTTGGCTCATTTGGTTGGCCTTCCAATTCGTGCGTGCCACTGAGTTAAAGAATCGATGCTGGTAATACCCTGCTTGTAAGGTTTGTTAGGGATCTCCAGGATTAGTTTACTTGGTATATTTGCCAGAGTGTAATCTAAGCTCCCGTGAGAAGTTTTCCTCTTGATCGCTTTGATTGCATACTAAACCATTACTCTCTTATTGTTTCAGATAAAAAGTAACGCTTCTACTTTCACTAAAATACATGATTAGTGTTGTGGATTCCATAATTAAATAAATACATATAAAACAGTGGTATTGTGAAGGTTTTCTTTATCAGTAATACCATGAGATGCCGACTAGGACTGGACCAGTGGTTAGGAGTTTTTTTTTGTTAAATTTGAATTATTGTGATTAAATTGGGATTAGCTGAAATTAAGTTAAATTAAAATGATTGAACTTTAGTTATTAAGTATATATTAATAAAAATATAATATATATAATCACGTCACTATTAACATGATATCATTATATACAGTTATTAAGATTTTTGTTTATTTAAAATTTAAATTAAATAGTTTATAAATATTGTAGCTTATTAAAAATTAGAATTACTTTGTAAATTTTACTAAAGTGATCCTAAGTTCAACTTTCTTTCTAAAAGGTTCAAAGCCATAAGGCATGCTGGTTGATAGAAATAACAAAGGTGATTATCAAGAATAAGGAGCTAAGGAAGAGACAATTAGATAGTTTCTGTATAAAACTCAATGTTTCTCTTTCTCTCTTACATTACGACAATAGCAAACATCTGTATTTATAACCTTAAACATCAAGATAGACTCCTAGAAAAAACGTACAAGAATAAATGCAAAAATAGAATTCTAAACAACACTCTTAATGATGTCTCTTCAATAAACTGGCTATAACTTCTTATAGGGAACTCCAAATGACCAGGGACTTTAACCATCAGAAACTAGACTTGAAAGCACCCAAATGCATAGGTTATACATCAAAAATAGATAACGTTTGCCCCTTCAACTTCTCATTTAAAACAGCCTTAAAATCTGTCTGTAATTAAGTTTAGTCATCAACACTGGTTACTTATAAAGCATAGGTAATGGCGTATAAAAAAAGGATAAATTATACCTTATATGGGATCTTTATAATATTTTGCAATATTAATTAGAATTACAAAACATATTTATTAAATATATATTTTTATTTCATTTTAAATAGAATTCACCATTTAGTTTTATTGTTAATATTTTCACCTTAGTGTACACGTGAATTATAATAAATAAAAAATATTTTAAAATTAATATCTATATATATATAACTTCGTTGTTAGCTAGTAACTATATATATATGTATGATTAGGACTGCGTTGTTAGCTAGTAACTAGCGGATCCTTTTTAGTGGTTAGACTACAAACTAGAAGGGCAGATTTAGTTGAGACATTTCACTAGGACGTACATCCGAAGGGTGCAATTCTTTCTTTTTAGAGGATATGTCGGAATTTGTTTTTCAAGATTAATTTTGTAATTTTTTGGTTCTTATTCCCTTTGATGTAAAAAAAAAAGTGCTTACATATGGTTTTGATTTTACGGTACGGTTTTGGAAGTGAAGAATTGAACAACGATTTTAGTGGCGAAAAACTTTTTGTGAATTACCTGTTGCTTTAGATATCAGATATCTTTAAAAGTTAACAGTAAATGAAAATGGAGTTCTAGTCTTGGATCTTAGATACTCCATATGCAGTTACAAAGACGCTGGGAAATTTTTGTTAAAAAACATACTTTGATTTAATTATGAGCGTAGCGGAAAAAAAAATCGTTCATATCTTAATAATTAAATAACTTGTACAACATTACTCTTAGTAGTAATTGAATCGTACTGATACAAATTCTATGAAAACTTTTTATGAGATATTAATCAAGAGGTTTTTACCAATATTCATATAGTAAAGAAATGAAGTCGATATTTGAGATGAGTAAGTAAGAGTGCTAGTTCCCTCACGTAGGGAAGGGATGGCAATAGGTCGAGTCCGGGCTGCTCCTAATCTAGCCCGACCCACAGGTTCTCGGCTCGTGGCCTGATGGGGCAAGAGTTGCCAGGCCCTACCCATAGGTTGACTGACTGATGGCTCGGCCCTCAACCCTAGTTTATGTTTTTCTTTAAATAAAAAACGACATCGTTTTGTATCTTCTTATCAGGCCACGGGTCGAGCGGGCCGGGACAACCTCGACCTTAACCTACCCATGGCTCGGCCAACCCAGATCGAAGTCAGGCTAAGTGGGGTGAGGCCACATTTGACATCCCTACTTGGCAATTAGGCTCGGGCCTGACTCGACTCAACCTGATGTCAATAGGTCAAGAGCGAGCTAACCTAATCTCAGACTTGAAATATGGCCTCAGGCGGGGCCCGAGCTCGTGCATAGTCATATCTGGCCTAGTCGGGCCCGAGTAGCCTCAGGCCTACTAGCATGGTCCAAGCCTGGCTTGGCCTGACCCACTGTCATCCTTATTTATTTCCCATTTATAGAAAAAGAGCATTAAGGTTTTCATTTCTTATTTAAGTTAGGTTTCTTAATTATAATTAAAATCACACTTTAATTATAATTGCTTTAATTTTAAAGATTAAATAATTTTAATAAAATTAATAATCTCATATATGATTTCTAACATTTTTCAAACTTCATAATTAAGATCAACTTAATTTAAATTGATTTTTCTTTTTAACTATTTTTTTATGTGTGATTCATCAAGTTCCTAATTTCTTAACAATGATTATAAATTATAATTTTAATTCATAATTAGACTTAGATCAATTAATAATTATTTTAATTTATCTTTAATTCTTTAATTAAATAATTTATAATTATATATCAAGACTATCATATGGCAACTTGTTATGAACACCAAAATGTTAGAAATATTAAAATGGTTTAACTCAACCTGTCCATGTAACATCCCGTTCTCATACTAAGAGTTGGAATCCTAAAATTTGGTACATGTGAGATCAAAGAGAGATTGAGAAAAATGCATTTCATGCTCATATATAATGTCAGCATCCACACATGCGAATTTGATTATTGCACGCATTAAA
>JANZLH020000423.1:413136-425684 GCA_026770325.2 Erythroxylum fimbriatum
TATTACTCTCCCTAGAGTTTCGCAATTACTCTGCCTCGAACAGTTCTGGAAAGTTTTCTCTCTCTTTCCTTAGCTCTTCGCCCTTGGCTTCCTCTGCAAAGTTTTCACGCTCGGCGCTGGAGGTGCTCTGCTTCTCTTTCAGTTTTTTTTCTTGTCGTCGTCGTTTGTTTCTCTGCAGGTCAGGTTTTGTTCAACACACATGGCCTATAGTGGTGTTTTCGAGGTTTACTTTCTAGTTTGGTAAGTTTTAAGTTTTCCTTTATCGTTCTTCTTTCCTTTTTCCATTATTTTTTTCACTTTCTACTTTGGTAAGTTTAAGTTTTCCTTTATCGTTCTTTTTTCCTGTTCCCTTTATTTTTTGTCCTTTTTTGTCGTTGTGTTGTTAAGTTCTCTTTTTCTTTCTGTGTTGGGAAGTTCTCGGTTATTTCTTTTGTTTCTCTGCAGGTGTTGCAGTTTCTCTCCGGCAGGTGTTTCTCTTTCGGCTTTGGTAAGTTTTCGTTCTGTGATAATTTTCCTATATTTTTTGTCCTTTTTTGTCGTTGTGTTATTAAGTTCTTGGTTTTTTCTTCTGTTTCTCTGCAGATGTTGCAGTTTTTGTTCCTTTCGACTTTGGTGAGTTTTCGTTTTTTCTTTTGTTTCTCTGCAGCTGTTATAATTTTTCCTTTTTCCTTTATTTTTGGATCTTAAGTTTTCGTTTTTCCTTTTGTTTCTCTACAGGTGTTGTAGTTTCTCTCCGGCAGGTGTAGTAAGTTTTCGTTTTTTCTTGATTTTGTTTTCCTTTTTGGCTTTGTTCTTTTTCCTTCGACTTTCATCCAGGTTTTATTGTGTGTACAGATAGCCTGCAGTTTTGTTCAGCACACATGGCCTGCGGTTTTGTTTTCGAGTTTTACTTTCTACTTTGGTAAGTTTTAAGTTTTCCTTTATCGTTTTTCCTTTGTTTATTGTCCTTTTTGTCTTTGTGTTGTTTTGTTTCTCTGCAGGTGTTGTGGCCTAAACTTCTGCTTTCGTGCAGGTTTTATTTTAGGGTGCATAAACGTGTTGATCAAGACCACAATAACATCTTGGAACAATTTGTCATGATGTCATTCTAATTCATCCCGCGAAAATAAAAGACGATATTGAAGCGGTTGAATTCTATAACTCGGACCTGAGTGAGTGTGGACTTGGATATGAGATATAAACACCTTGATCAAGACCAGGAAAACATCTGAGAACAATTTTGTTATTTTCAATAGATGGAATATGTTGAAGACGTGGAAAGAACCTTAATAGAAGAAACGCTTTTCTACATTCAATTTCCCGTTCGTCTTAGTTTTACCCCCGTCTTACGTTTGTCCATGTACTTCGTTCTACTTGTAATTATTATTCTTAATATAAGAAACAGTTTTACTTGCCGCTTTGTCTTAGTTTCCATTTCTTAGTTTTCTCTTCGTCTTACTTTTCTCTTTCTACAAGCAGAAATTAGACGGAAAAGCTTAAAAGAAACACTTTTCTACATCCAACCGCTTCGTCTTAGTTCCCCCTTCTTAGTTTTCTGGTCGTCTTACTTTTCCTTTTGCCTGTGCACTATTTTTACATGTCAAGTAAATGTATACACATTTATTCTATATTGTAGTTAAAATAATGGAACAAGAAAGTAAGACGGAAGCAGAAACATATGAGACAGAATGAACATGTAAAAATCAGAGGGAAGCACAAGCAGAAATTAGACGGAAGGCGGGAATAAAAAATGAGACAGACGACAAAATCAGACGAAAGCGTAATTAAGTTGCACAACAGCTAAACCAGTTTCTGATTGTCATCTTAGTTTCCAGTTTGTCTTACTTTCTGCATCGTCTTACGCTTGTCTCTATACTTCGTCTTACTTTTACTAATTATCTTAATATAAGAAATAGTTTTATACATTCAATCGCCTCGTCTTACTTGCCGCTTACCTTTCCCTTGGTCTCTTAGCTTTTATTTTTACTGCTCCGGTTAGTTCTTTTGTCTTTGGATTTCTTCTTACTTGACTTGTGCTTTGGGTTTTACCGCTTCGCCTCATTTTGCTTTCTTTAACCTTACCAAAATGGTTTTGCGCTTCCGTCCACTTTTGGTTTTGCGCTTTCGTCTGCTTTTTCTTTGTGTTAAATATTTACTGATAATTTGTTTTTATTCATATATTAATTATCTTAATATAAACCCCTAGTCTTAGTTTCCACTTTACTTTCACTTTCACTCCTTCCTTTCATTTTCCCTTCCACTACTTCCTCTGATTTTTGTTCGTGGTAAAAAAAGTTCAATTGTCATTACCTTCTAAAATTCTTCTAATGGCGATTTGGGTGTAAAGATGATGACAAAATAGGCTGATTAAGGCTCAGGTTGATGAGATACGTTTGGGTCAGATTTTTGGTGAAAGGTTCTGGTGGAACAGCCTGATTGTGGATAAATTCTGGAACGATTGGCTGGGAATTTTGGGACGAAGTCTTGATGAAAGTTGTGGGTTTTTCTGTCTAGTTTCCAGGGATATCAAGTTTGGGTGAATCGGATGTGTGGTTTGGGAGATATGACTGATTTAGTGAGGGTAGGTTGAATCTAACGAAACTGATGGTGGTGTAGGAAACAAATAGTTTTTGGAAAACTATCAAAACCCAAACGTTAGTTTTGGAAAACTAACAACCCTAATGATAAATCACAGCAGAAAAGAAGCTGAAATTGTCTTTTTCATTAATTCACGTGACCAGAAGATGGAGATACAATCAGCATAAATAAGGAAAAGGTTGCAAAATGGAAAGTCACAAAACTGACCTCATTATTGCACCTCATCATTGCACTCCCTTATGGCCTGCGACTCTAATGGTCTTTAAACAGAAACTTTAAGTGTTTAAAACAGCCAAAACAATAAAGGAAAGATAACACAAGGTCAGAATGGAAATAATGAGCATTAGATGCTCTTATTAGCTTCAATCCGGTGATTGCAACTCCATGCTATTAACCAATGGAGCAGCAGCCTTCTTGGACATCTTGGACTTCTTTAATGGGCTTCTCAAACTCGTCTTCATCATAAGGCAATGGATCAATAAGAGCTGCAGCCTTACAAAGGCCGAATGGCTTCAAATGAACCTGCAACTTCATGATTAAGCCCAAAAAGTCATCATCAGCATTTTCCTCTTCTATGATGGAACCATCTTCATCATTTGCACCCAAGCCCATGTTTGCAATATCTTCTAAGACCTTGTTGGATGGACCTCCATCAGCTTCACATCTCCAAATCTTTAGGTATGACAAGTTTGGAATACTACCATTCCATATCTCATATAAAGTTTTGTCAATCGATTCAAATGGAGCTTTATTTAGAAGGTAAGAAGCATTTTAAGAGCATATTCCCAAAAGTAGATAGGAAAGATTGTATAACTCATCATGAAACGTATCATATCTAATAAAGTACAATTTTTTTCTCTCAAACACTCCACTATGTTTTGGAGTTCCATTAAGAGTCTATTGTAAGAGAATTATATTCTCTTAAGTAACTGAGAAACTTATGGTTCAACTATTCACCGCCTCGATTAGATCTAAGTGTTTTAACACTCTTAGCAATTTGTTTCTCAACCTTAAGTCTAAATTCTTTAAACTTTTCAAATGATTCAAACTTTTTTTCATTAAGTACTCATAACCATATATAGAATGATCATCTGTGAACATAATAAAATATGAGTATCCACCTCTAGCACAAGTAGATATAGGGCCACATACATCTAAATATATAAACTCTTATAACTCTCCCTTTTTTACTAAAGTATAGTTTGGCCATCTTTCTCAACAAAAAAATCCATAAATTGCATATGATTCATAATAAAAAAGATCAAAATATCCTTCTCTATGTAACTTTGTAATTTTAGTTTCATTAATATAATCTAACCTACAATGCCATAAATAATATGGATTTTGATCACTTTTCTTTCCTTGCTATTTATATGAATGATTGGCCTTTCAAGATTTAATTCATACAAATTATTTGCAAGTAATCTAGATCTATATAAGCATCATCTTTATAAAAAGAACAACTCTAATTTTTAATAATAAAAACAAATTCATTCAAATCTAAATAAAAAATGAAAATGATGCTTCTAGTAATAACTAAAACATAATCACAATTATCTAGTTATAGCTCAAGGCTAGAAGGAAAAGCTATAATACAAGTTCTAATAGTTAATGTAGCAACTCTTACTCTGTTGCCAACTCACAAGTCTACTTCACCTTTCCTCAATGATCTACTCCTTGTTAACATTTGCATGATATTGCAAATATAAGAACCACATCTAGTACCTAATACCCAAGAATGAATAATGCAAGTAGAAGATGGATCTCAATCATAAATATACCTGACAAAGTAGCTTCCTTAAACTTCTTATATTTTAGGGTAGCAAGATAAGCTTTACAATTCCTCCTTTAGTATTTATCGACTATACAGTGAAAACATATGCCATTGTCATTGCTCTTCTTAAAGCACCCCTCTATAGTCTTGATAATATTTAGTAGTTTAGGTAATGACGCATCCTTTTGGTTTATATGGATGTTAATAATAAACTGTGAAAAGCTCAAAATAAGAGATTATAGCACGATATCAATATTTAACTCATGATCCTCACAAAACCTAATTAGCCTAATTTTTCAATATAACTAATCATCTTCATTACATGTAGCTTCACTGAAGATTCTTCTGTCATTTTGCGTTGAAATAATTCTTTGGGGAACTGATATTTGTCTACCCTACTTTATGCACCAAACAACTCCTTGAGATGCAAAATATAACAAAAGCATACATGTTCTCATGTTGCCTCTAAAGCTCCAGAGATATACTAGACAACATCACATACATAGTTTGTTTAATGTCATCAAGATAATGATGATATTTCTCCCAAACCTCATTAGTCGCATTCGAACTAAGCTCTGACAGAACAACAGTGTTAAGAACATATAGTTTCTTTTCTTATCTGAGAACAATTCTCAAGTTATGTAACCAGTATGAGAAATTGGGTTCAGTTAGCTTGTTTGCATCCATGATGCTCTTCAACGATATATTAGTACTCATTTATCTAATAACCAAAAGATAGAGCAAGTATTAGTTTATGCCACAAAATCAAATAAAATAAAGTCTTTAGTCAATATTTGATTACTCACACTATTTAATTCAAAATAATAATCCTAAATTTAAATTGAGAAATTCCCATTTAAATGAAGTTAATCTTGAGTCACTCAACAAACTAACTCAATTTGAATTAAGTATATAATAACTTTATCAATCACATCTTATATGACTCCTAGATCCGTTAGGTGACAACTCTTTTCCAAATATATCTTATATACTATTCCTAAGTTTGCGTATAATTCAT
This sequence comes from Erythroxylum fimbriatum, assembly GCA_026770325.2. Classification (NCBI taxonomy): domain Eukaryota; kingdom Viridiplantae; phylum Streptophyta; class Magnoliopsida; order Malpighiales; family Erythroxylaceae; genus Erythroxylum; species Erythroxylum fimbriatum. The sequence goes on from JANZLH020000423.1 coordinate 418,506, forward strand.
ATGATTACGAGTCACTCATCCAATTGATATAAATTTAGTTAAGTAAAACCAGGGTCGCTCCTAACGTTTTATAGGCCCTAGGCAAAGTAAAAAACGAAGCCCCAGTAAATAAGTAATATACAAGTTATGTATTGTATATTGCTAACAATATACAAGTTATATAAATCAGCAATATAAAAGTCACAAATTAATTTAATTTATAATTTAAATAAATTTAATAAATATATTACCAAATAAAAATGAGAAATATTAATACCTATTTATTAGAAACTATAAAGAGTTAAAATAAATAAATTGAAAGTAGAAATATTGTCAGACATTATATATATGAGCAAATGTTGTCAGAGGAGACAAATTAATTATAATGTATTCAAGTATTTAGTAAGCTGAAAAATACATAGAAAAAAATCAAAAACTTTACCTTTAAATTATCATTCTGAAGTCAGAACCATAAAAATCTTTTGCTACCAATTCTTAGGTTGGAGTATCTTAGATTCATATAATGATGGAAATTGAAAAAATTAGAGGGTAAGAAACACATCTAAATGCTTGAAAGAAATTTATAAATACATCAACATAAAAAAGTTAATGTTGTTGAATTTGGAAGTTGAAAAAAAAGCCTCTTCCACTTCTTAGCCTTCTAGGATATTGTGCATTTAGAGGAATAAGTGTTCATGGAAAAGTTTTGGGATGCCCTAATGGGGGTGGGAGTGAATTTCCTGCATAATCAACACTCTAGAAAACACCTGACAATAAGACACGAAATAATTTCCTGCACAATCATGAAATCAAGAGCAGCTAAATAATCACGCAGAAACACCCAGCAAGAACTTCACCAAGTCAGCCACGATTCAGGTGTAGGAGTTGGGTCACACATTCATCAACAACACCTTTCGATGTCTTCAATTTTCTTCACACTTAGTAACGTTACACACAAGCCACCCTTGAAGCAATAAAAACATTCAGATCAAATAGCACACTTTTTGCTCTTCCATTCACCGTGAATACTCACCAAAAAATATCATCAAAACACTCATGTATTTTATGCAAAACATGGACAACACCTAGTAACCCCATGCAATAAGACTAACACCACAGAACAACACGTAGTCACCCACGTAATGAGACCAACACCCAGAAATTCACGCAATGATGCACACAATAAGACCAACACCAAAGAGATTCACGCCAACATCCACAGATCAAAAAAATCACCCAGCCACTTACGTGTTGCCTTCAATCAACAACATAACCCCGCATCAAAAATTCAAGAAATCAAAACCTACACACAGCCCACACACCCACGTGACCTTACATAATCCATGTCTCTACAGGAAACGTAATCCACGTAAATCTTCATCCAAGATAGAGTTCTATTTGCACAACAACTCCATTGAAGAAGCCAATTTAAATAAGATTTTTTGATCTATATTTTTAATCATTACCTGAATATCTAATAATAAAAAAATACCAAAATTAAACAAGAAGATAAATAATATATATCTTAACAAAAAAATGATACTTTTCGTTTCAGTAGACAATGTCAACAGTTACGTACAAAATGTTCTCAAAATGTCTCGAGTTAAAACATGGAATATATAAGTTGTAATGAAGTTTGATCACGTGTCCATTCCAAATGTCAGATATCTTGTGAAAGCTTCTTGATATATAACGATGTCGAACATGTCCCATCAATCACTCAAAGTTTGCTGTCCACCAACTCCATATGGTTTTATATGATTCATTGTGACACATAGGATTAACACCTGCGTCCCTTATCGTTCTCAGCAAACTGCATGCATTTTTTATCATCTCTGTTAGGAAAAATACTCTATTCCTCTTAATCAGCTCCCACTCTATTTCATTTCAGTTCATTCACATATTTCTAATCCCATTTCTGTTGTTGGAGTAAACCATTGTTACTTTGAGTGATGTCTTTATCTTTGCCTATAAGAAGTTTCTGTAACTTTTTACGTAACAGGATCCTAATTCAACTTCGAGGGTGAATATAAAATAATTGGACTACATATAATATATAGCTACTCATCATTTGATTTGAAGAGTTTAGGCTTTAGATTTGTTTTAATTTCGGAGAAATATTTGCGACAAATTGTTGTGTCTGATATGATATCTACGTGCCGACATGTCGCCGTAATTTAGGGGACTGCTGGGCTCCTACCTAACAACAATCACTGTTAACTTGCATCCACCACCAACCACGTCTTATCAAATTGTAAGAAGACTATGCATGTGTAGTCAACAATTACGCGAATTTCTCAATTTAAGATTATTATTCTAGTTTAAATTATTTACGTTTGGTATGACGATATATATGTATCGTATCTAATATTATGTCAGTGGCAGAACTGGACTTAGTCTGTCTAAAGCCCAATAGAACCTGAAATTGATGGTTTGAACCTCTGATCAGGTCTAAACGCCCAAAAAAATAATCCCATCTAATTTTTATTAATTTAAAGTATAAAACAACGGTTTAAACCGCTTAAAAATTAGTATGATCTAACTTTTTATAAATTAAAATTATAAAATAACATTATTTACCTTAATTTTTGAATTTAAGCTCAACTTGAACTACCATGTCTATCTAATATAAAGGAAAACGACCCAAGATTTTTGTTACGTATATATTTGATTTTGCAAATAATATTAATATTTGCAATAAAATAAAAATACCTCTAATTCTAATTCTAATTCTAATTCTAATTTTTTTAATTATTATTATAACTGGTTACTTCGAGATAACCAAAACCTCCTAAGGAACTCAAAAGGCTAGTTTAGTGAATGAAAGAATGTTCTCGCTTTATTCATCTGATTTGTTGGCAATAAATAGAGGGATAGTTCATCCACTCTTCAATATTTCAGCAACTACATATCTGGAACAATAACAGTAACGTTGACTAATTCAAAATTCAAATAACAACTCAATAAGACTTATTCAAACTAGAATAAGATAAGTGGCTAGTGGAGTTAACAGGTGTCCACTCCCATCAACTCAACTAACACTTATTCAAACTAAAACCAGGACAAATAACTAGTGGATTTAACAGGTGTCCACTCCTATAAGTTACCTGACATTTCTCCGCCTAGATTTTTTCCTTGTACTCAAGGAAGAATTCAAGAAAACGAATTTGCAGTTCTTGATAATCCTCCCAAGTTTCTTCCGCTACAGAAAGACCTAGCTAATGAACTAAAGCCTCTTCTTTGTTTCTGTTTATTCTCTTTTCAAGAATAGCATGAGGAACAACAGTGAGGGACTCTTCATTTGTCGTCATGATTGGGAAATCTTCTTGAACCTTCACATTAGCTCCAATTGTCTTCTTAAACCAAGATATGAAACACCGGGTGAAGTTTAGAGTCTGTTAGAAGCTTAAACTTATAGGATATAGGACCAATTTTTCCAACAACTTCAAATGGGCCATAATATCATGGTAACAACTTAAGGTTCTTGCAGATAGCTAAGGAAATTTGCCTATATGGTTGCAATCTTAAAGTACACAAAATTGCCAATGTCAAAACTTCTCTCACTCCTTTGAGCATCATAGAATTTCTTCATACATTGTTACGCCTAGGTTAGATGATCTCTAAGCTCCTTTAAAATCGTATCTCGAGCTTGCAATTCTTGATCCACAGTTTCTACTTTTGCAGTGCCTGGTACGTATGTTAGAAGTGAAGGAGAAGGCCTCCCATTAATTACCTTATACGGTGCCTTTTTTGTAGAAGAATAGATACTGGTGTTATAACAATAAGTAGCCCAAGGAATCCACTTGACCCACTCATGTAGCTTATGGCTACTAAAACAACAAAGGTACATCTCCAATGTTCAGTTAACTACTTCTCTCTGTCCGTCAATGTAGGGGTGATATGATGAGCTGAAATTGAAGTTGGTCCCTTATAAATTGAATAACTCCTTCCAAAATATACTAGTGGAAGTGGGGTCTCTATCACATACTATACTTTGAGGCATTCCATACAACTTGAATATTTGCTCAAAAAACATTTGTGCCATGATCACAACAGAGTAAGGATGAGAAATAGGAATGAAATGAGCAAATTTTGAAAGATGATCAACAACATAAATGACTGACTTTCCTTTTGACTTAGGAAGACCCTCCACAAAATCCATTGAAATATGTAACCAAACCCGAACGGGAATTGGAATTGGTTGCAACAATCCTACTGGCTTAATATTTTCTATTTTATTTCTCTAACAAGTTTCGCACCCTCTTATGGCTTCAAGGAGACTTTTTCTCATGCCTTGCTAATAAAATACAGATCTTACTCGTCAAAGAGTTTTATGGTACCCTTCATAACTGTTGGAATGCAATTCCTTGACAATAATAGAAATTAACGGGGAATCAATTGATAAATAAATTATATTCTTAAAGTAAAGAATTCCTTCCTTATATTCCCATGGACACACGAACTCTCCTTGTTGACAGAGTTTAGCTAATTCTTGTAATTTTTGATTGCTTTGAACTTCCTTTTTTACTGTTGTCAGCCAACTTGGAATTGGTGTTGAGATAGACATAAACTCTTTTTCATGAATTTGGGACAACGCATCGACTACGCAATTATCCTTACCCTTTGTATATTCTATAAAAAAATCATACCCTATTAGTTTGGCTAACCACTTTTCTTAAGATGGAGTGGTGATCTTATGCTCCCATAAGTGCTTCAAACTCCTTTGATCAATGCGAACAATGAATTGTCTCCCCATCAAATACGACCTCCATTTTTGAACTACAAGGATTAGTGCTAACATTTATTTATCATAAGTTGATAGTTGTAAGTTTCTACCTTGTAAGGCATGGTTGTAGAAAGCAATTGATCTCTTGTTTTGCATAAGAATGTCGCCTACTCCAGTTCCAGATACATCACATTCGACTTTAAATGGTTGATTAAAATTAGGAAGACCCAACACCAGCGCTTGCGTCATCACTTGTTTAAGCGACGCAAAAGCTTCTTCTGCTTTAGAATTCCACAAGAATTTTCCTTTTTTTAGCAATTATGTTAATGGAGTTGCCACCTTTCCGTAATTTATAATGAATTTTTAATAGTACCTAGTTTGTCTGAGGAAGCCTTGCAATTGCTTGACAATTTTTAGTCTTGGTCAATCTTGAGTAGCAGAAATTTTATTCGGATCAACAACACCATCGTTGGAAATTATATGCCCCAAATATTTCACTTCCCTCTAAGGAAGGGTACAATTTTCCTTTTTGAAAAACAATTGGTGAGTTCTTAAAATATTAAAAGTGTCCTCAATATGCCTCATATGCTCTTCCCAAGTTTTGTTATAAATGAGAAGCTTGTTGTCTATCCAGATTTAGAAATACTTGAGGAAGGAGCACGAAGCTAGGAAGCATCATTGGTGGGCTTTTTCTTTGACAAACGCCCACCATTTCTAAGTATCCAACGGTGGGCTCAACAGTTATGGCACAACAAAGGTCTGGTTCATGTTTTGCTTACTGAGGAGAATCTAATCTTATTCACTTTCTCTTCAACTTCTTAAGCTCATAAAATATTAGAGGAAGGGTCGTGGCACGTGGGAAATCAACCGATCTTTCTACAGAACTGGAAGTCAAGCCTCAAGCTTGAATCTATTAAGTTCCAGAACCTCCCATTATGGATTAACTTCTATAATGTTCTATTAGAGTATTGGACTATACAGGGATTGAGTGCCTTGGAAAGTTTTATCGAAACACCTATGTGCTTTGATGAAAATATGGTTAAAAAGAAGAGGGTAGGATACGCATGTATCTGTGTAAGTGTGGCATTTAACAAAGATCTTCCTACTGAAATACCAATAATGAGAATAGGAGAGGGACGAAGCTTATGGGAGGACAGCGTAGCAATGTCTTACTAATGGAAACCTTTGCCTAAGCATCAAGGTAAAGTATGGAAAGCTACAGGTAAAAGGTTTAAAACTGGTAGTTACATTGAGCTGATGGGGGAAGATATATTAGAGGCAGAAATAGTGGAAACGGTCACAAGGAACATAAAATTTGCTACTACTAACACAACAATAGAGAATTCTCCTCTAAAGGGAACATAGACAAAGCAAGTTAGTTCCATTGAAGTCCAAGCTATGATGGGACTATCACTTTCCACTACTTGTCCAAGTAATCCTTTGGATATTGGCTAGGAGAAGTTGCAGAATAATTCCCCATAAAATGAGCCATTGATTCAGCATACCAGAACTGAAGACACAACAACAAATAGTCAAGCCTCAAGTACACCAACCAGAATGACAGATGGAGTAGATCAGGAGGAGAGTGGTAAACCATATCAGATAGTAGATAAGAGGAGGTCACAAAGGAGCAGAAGTAAAAACTCCGCACTTAAAACCTCTAATATTTCAGTAGTAGTATGGAATGTCTGAGGATTGAATTGCCCGAAAAAGCAAGTGGCTTTATGGGGTTTTGTTTAGAGGGAAAAGCCTCTAATAGTAGGATTACTTAAGACCAAAATAAAACATGTTACTTTTGGCAGATTAAACTTACTAGGATCAGATTGGAAACAAGTCTCCAACCATTCCCACCATGCTTATGGGAGAGTGATCATCTACTACAAAGATGATAGAATCAGAGGGGAGGTACTGCATGTCACTGATCAACTTACAGACATGCGTGTCACATTCCTGCATGAACAAGTTGACAGCAATATTTCTTTCATTTATGCTAGCAACTTTGGGTTCCAGAGAGCTATGCTATGGAATGATCTCAAAAATATACATTCTTGGGTTGTCCACTGGCAGAGGTCATTCGTGAATGTCTCTCTTTTGTGAATGTATCTAGTTTCTTCTTCTTTTTCTTAGGATTGTACATTGTAGCTTTCTAACGTTTTGAGCAATACATTCTCTTCAAAATTTTAAAAAAAACCTACCATTGCTAATATGTGGGGACTTCAATTCCGTTCTTTATAGGTCGGAGGCTCAAGGAAGTCACAATCTTCGTAACTACTATGAAGATTTCAAGCTATGTGTGGAGTCTTTGGGCGTGACTGATCTGTGATTTATAGGGTGATCGCGGCTTTATCGTTCGATTAATTAAATCGACCTCGAAAACCGGTCAAAACAAAATATTCTAAGATTGCAGCAAGCTGAACCTCGGGTCGTCTCTCAAAGGAACCGTTATGCAACTGATTCTAAGTCTAGCCTAGGGT
>JANZLH020000424.1:50932-63210 GCA_026770325.2 Erythroxylum fimbriatum
TCCAGTGGTTCCATCGAGAGAGACGACCCGAGGTTCAGCTTGCTGCAATCTTGGAAATATTTTATTTTGACCGATTTCCAAGGTTGATTTGTTAATCGAACGACAGAGCCGCGATCAGCAGTGTAGTATGATCTTTCATATCAGAAAAGATTTTTTCTTGAGCTATTAGCATTCTGCATTGACAGCTATTGAATAGAAATTATAGCAGAGATGACAGAAATGAACGATACGACTGCACCAACTACGTCAACAGCTTCTACCTCGCCTATTCTAGCAAGGACTGCTATGACAAATGCAAGATTTGTGGTGGAGATTTTTTATGGTACAGGTCATTTTGGCATATGGCAAAGTGAGGTTCAAGACGCTCTTTTTCAGCAAGGTCTTGACATTGCAATTGAAGAAAAGAAACCAAATGATGTTGAATAGAAAGATTAGAAGAGTATAAATCATTTAACATATGTACAATTCGATCGTTTCTTTACAGAGAGCAAAAGTATGATTTCTCGAAGGAAACTTCCGCATCTAAGTTATGGAACGCATTGGAAGAGAAATTCCTAAAGAAAAGCAATCAGAATAAGCTCCATATGAAGAAGAGACCGTTTCATTTCTCTTATGTTCTGGGTACCACTATAAATGATCACATCACCAATTTTAGTTAGTTAGTTACTGATTTAATGAATTTGGATGTGACATTTGAAGATGAAAATCTGGCTTTGATGTTATCGGGATCGCTTCCTAAGGAGTTTGAGTTTCTTAAAACTATTCTACTTCATAGAAGGTTGATGTGTCTCAAGGGGGAGTCCAAGCCCAACGTGGAATCAAGTGTGAGTAGGAATCATACATTGGAAAGAGATGGAGCTAGTGAAGGACATATAAGTGGAAAAGACTTATAAACATAACGCCTTAAGGTTTTGGGTTGAAGTTTGGTGTTAAAGCCCATGAGTATGTTCCCTCACTAGATTCATGATGAAGATCTCCTATGAAAGTGGACTCCCCAGATCCAACAAGTGGTATTAGAGCCGGTGGTTTTGCAAGGGACCGGTATAGAGATGGTAGTCAGATCCCGTGGTTGCTTCTCCATGAAAAAGAGCAAGGAGACTCTTAGTAGGCTCAGACTAATAGAGTAGAAGGGCTCTTGGTGACACCATATACTCGAGCTGCTAAGCAAAAAGGCTTTCGCTCAACAGGGAGTCCAAGCCTAGTGTGGAAGTTCACACTTAAGGGGGAGATTGTTGGGATATCAAGTGTGAGTAGGAATCCCACATTGGAAAGAGATGGAGCTAGTAAAGGACATATAAGTGGAAAGGACCCATAAATCAATGTCTTAAGGTTTTAAGTTGAAGTGTGGTGTCAAAACCCATGAATATGTTCCCTCACTAAGCCCATATTGAAGTTCTCCCATGAAAGTGGACTCCCAGATCCAACAAGTGGATAGTGGTGTCTTTGACCACATGGTTGGAGATAGATATCCTTGATGATGTAAAGTGTCTCTTTACCTATCTGAAAGTAAAAATACCAAATGGCTTGACCCTCTTCGTATCTCATATTGGCGATGCCCAACTTTCACCAAATATCTGTCTGAGAAATGTTATTTTTGTGTCGGGTTTTAAATGCAACCTCCTCTCCATTGCCAAAGCCACAAGGGACTTAAATTGTTCGGTAACTTTTTTTTGGGATTTTTGTGTCTTTCAAGACCTACATACGGGTATGCTGATTGAAGTGGGTAGACTTTGAGATGGAGTTTACAAATTAGAAGGTGGCCATAAATTAGCAGATCACAATGTTGTTTACTCATATATCACCTTGTGGCACATGCGCTTAGGTCATCCTTCTTTTAGTAGACTAAAATTAATACCTAACATTTCTGTTTCCAGCAATTTTAATCATTTTTGTGATGTGTCTCATAAGGCCAAACAAACCAGACTACCCTTTTCAGCTAGTAATAAGAATAGTGCTAAACCTTTTGCACTTATTCATGTTGATCTTTGGGTGTATACTCAGTCCCTTCACTAGACTTTGAGATGGAGTTTACAAATTAGAAGGTGGCCATAGATTAGCAGATCACAGTGTTCTTGACTCGGATATCACCTTGTGGCACATGCCCTTAGGCCATCCTTCTTTTAGTAGACTAAAATTAATACCTAACATTTCTGTTTCCAGCAATTTTAATCATATTTGTGATGTGTCTCATAAGGCCAAACAAACCAGACTACCCTTTTCAGCTAGTAATAAGAACAGTGCTAAACCTTTTGCACTTATTCATGTTGATCTTTGGGGTGTATACTCAGTCCCTTCAATTAGTGGTGCCCATTATTTTTTAACTATCGTCGATGATTATCCTCGATGTACTTGGGTTTTCCCCTTGAAGAATAAGTCTCAAGCCCATGATATTTTAACCATGTTCTGTCATTTTACACAAATCAGTTTGGATGCCAATATAGGCTGTAAGAAGTGACAATGGAACTGAATTTGTTTCTAAGAGGCCTATGATAAATTTTTTTGCTAGTTAAGGGATTAATTGTCAAATTTCTTGTGTTGATACTCTACAACAACATAGGAAAGTAGAACGTAAACATCGCCACATTCTTGAGGTGGTGCGTGCACTACATTTTCAAGCTCATTTAACCTTTAAGTTTTGGGAAAAGTGTGTTTTGACTGCAGTTCACCTTATCAATTTGACGCAGACTCCCATTCTTAAAGACAAGAGTCCATATGAGGTATTTTTCAAAAGAAAGCTTGATTATAATCATTTAAAGGTGTTTGGATCACTTTGTTATGCTAATAATCACGATAAACCACGTGATAAATTATCCTATAGCCCATGGATGCATTTTTCTTGGTTATGCTCATGGTCAAAAGGGCCACAAAGTTTAGGATTTGGAAAGAAAAGGGATGTTTGTGTCAGGGGATGTGATATTTTATGAGATTGAATTTCCTTTCAAGTAGATTAGCCAGCCTAACCTCTCAACATCAGGAGTACAAGGAGTGCAAATTGACAGTCTACAAATTGACCCAATTTCGTATCCTGTAAATTCCACACCCACAGACACTACAGCACCTCATATGGACCATTTATGCTCTCAGCAGACCCAACAGGAACAAGATAGTGATGTACCTGTGCCTAATATTGGCGGCCACACTGACACCAATGTACAGCTGCTATATCTTAACAGTTATGAGGTCATACGATTACTACCAACACCAAGGCCTCAGAAGATTTGAGTTGATAGCAAATAGATAAAATCTGAAGTCAACATCTCAGAGTCCAAAGACATGTCTGATAGCGTTTGATACCCATCAACTTTCTTGTACAAGTCCGCAGTATACCAGCAAGTCGAGAAGCAAGAGTTTTCTCATTTTACTCCAGTGCTACATTGGCGTGCAGATCATGGATTCAGCATTAGTAATCAACCCAATTTGACTCAAATTCTATGATAAGCTTAAAGTTTGGAAATCGGTATGGCAAGAAAGTTTTGTGCGCAAGCACCAGCACTGATAGGGTCAAAATAAGAGAAGATTATGAAGATAGTCATGATGTCTTTATCTAGTTAATTCTAGTGCATAAACAATGTCTAATAGAGACTCGTATGAAGATAACAATGATGTCATCCGAAACATAGTAGTAATTTTAGCGCACAGCAAACAATATCTAATACGAAGATTGTTCAGTACCTATACATCCTCAGAAAACGTCTTTTGTTCTGCAATTGTTAATTATATTTGAAGTTCATCCCCTCCACACCTGAGTTGATGAAACTAAACACACGTTGGATTTTCAAAAGGAGATTAGCGCAGGTGAAAAATCATTTGTAGCCAGGTGGTGGATAAGCATTAGAAGGTGGATAATTGGATGGGGGATAACCACCCGCCGGGTAGCCTTGAGGCTGAGGAGGTGGATAACTGTAGGGTTGCCCATATGATGCTTGAGATGGATATCCAACCGAGGGAGGAAATGGTTGATCAATGCGTGACATCTGTTGAACTGGGGGCACTGCCATTGGTTGGGGTCCAAACTTGCCATCTCGTTTGTCCATTTCAATTTTGTGCTGTGTCTGTAAATAATCAAGACATAAGAAATTTTCATATTTGATAGAGAAAACGGTCAAGCTTTCTAAATGTATTTATGTGGATTTCATGCCTACCTGCATGCAAGCGCAAACCCTGACCACCAAAAAGAAAAATAATCATTAAGTTGACATTAAATTGGGGCTGAGCAATCATGTTGCTTAATGGCTGATAGTATGATAGAAATTTAAATAAATGCTTACGTGCAATACACCATATCTGCCAAACATGAAAGTAACTGAGAAGCCTCTTGAATTTCCTCACTTCCAACAATCATTGCAACTATGGAAAATATGCATGCAATTTGTTGCAGGCAGAACATGAAACCCTGCATATGAAATGAAGGCATGTTTAATGAATTTTTAAATACAACAATGTCTACGAGTACACACACACAGAGAGAGAGAGAGAGAGAGAGTACAATGATGCAATTGTCACATTGTGTTGTCTGAATATTGAATTCATCTTGCAACAAGAAGCGGGTAGAGGCTACTGAATTTCCAAAGCAGAGGAATACCTGGGCATTGAATTTCAAATATGTTAACCCTCGGGTAACTGTGTTATAACATAAAACAAACAAGAAAATCAATCAACAATGCCATGGCACGATAAGATATTTCCTTCTTTTGAATCATTACTAAGGAAATATTTCTTTCAGAGCATAAGCTAAATTTCAGCAAAGTTGTCAATCCTTTCTTTTCTTTATCACTTTCTCCTCTTGGGACAGATTATCAGACTGGTGTGGCAAAATAGCTAATATCTACAGCTTCAGGGACTCAGATGACTGCTGCAATTCTTAATTCAACTGTAGCTCAACGCAGAAAAAACTGTAATAAGACACTCGCTACAAACCAAGTTGATCAACCTTTAGGAATTTCACAAAAATAAGAATCAAAAACAATTCTAGACATTCAAATTCCAGCTGTGCTGAATGTAATATGTTGTTCATGAGTCCTGACATTCCCATGATGAAGAAACCAGATGACCACAAAAACTGGTTTATATCCATGGAAAGTTTTTAACTGTTCTCTTTTTCACCTTGGCCATACTCTCTTAAACAAGGCACGTTATCTAACAATTTTCAGAATTCAATAGAAAATTCACCTGATAAGTTGGTTTAGGTCCATAACCTTTATGCATCTGGACTTGAACTTTCGAGAAAGTAATTTCTAAATTCAGCAAGGACACTGATATAGGACAAATGGAAGAAATATTAACTAATATCTAAACTCACAAAATTTGGAATATATGACTGGAATTTAGGGTTGTATAGTTAGAATTTAGGGCTTTGGTTGCTGGAATTTTAAAGTTAGAATTGCTTGAATTTAGTGAAGAACACAAATAAGGGAGGATAAGAAACTAGGAATCACTCTTAAGGTCTAAGAATCACTCTTAGAAGAAAGCATTACAACTTCTAGTTGAAAACTTATGTTAGTAGAAAAATTTCAGAATAACTTGTTATTGAAGGATTGAATATATACATATTATAGTTCTTAGAATCCTTATTCTAATAAGAAAGGATTCTAAAATATCCAAAATTGAATCATATCCTAATCTAATAAAGAAAACTTAGCATAAAATTTAACACTAACTCATGTTGTTCGGGTAAAGGAATCAAATCAATAGGCTTTCTTAAACTCCTAAAACTATCACAAAAGGATTCTTACCCATTAACCTATTTATAGAATTGTTGTATCCAAAGTCTGTCATAAGAGGAATTAGGTCTCAATTATTCACATTTTCTCCAACCAAACATCTTAATAAATCTATCAAGCTTTTATGCACCACCTCCATTTGTCTATTAGTTTACAAATAAAAAAGAACTTGAAAATTGAAGCTTGGTGTTCAATGTTTTCCATAAATTTTTTTAAAAATAACTCATAAACTTCACATCACAATCAGATATGATGGATAAAGGTAATCCATGAAGACGTACAATCTCTTTGGGACTGATTTTAGCAATATAGACAACATCATACATCTTGGAAAATGGAATAAAATGGCTAATCTTAAAAAAGCTATCAACCACCAAGAAAATAGAAACATAACCTCTTATAGCCTTAGGAATTCCCAAGAAAAAAATCCACACTTATGTCCTAATATGGTTCATGAGGCATAAGCAGTGATATGTATAATCCAGAGTTTTGTTTCTTTCCTTTAACTAATTGACATATGCAACATTCTCATATAACCTTAAACATGTCTCGCTTTAAAGAAGGCCAATAAAAGTGATCTTCAATTATTGCTATAGTTTTATCTCCTCCAAAGTGTCTTGCAGCCCCTATTCCATGTAATTACCAAATTAGGTACTCCCTTATAGAAGTATTGGGTAAGCAAAGTCAATTTCCTTTAAAAAGGTAATCATCATGGATCACAAAGGGGAAGTGATTGTCCCTGACTATTTCTACTTAATGCATCAGCTGCCTTGTTCTCAACTCTTGCTCAATATTTAATAACAAAGTTATATTGCACTAAAAATTCTCAAGTCCTATGTGTTGCCATTGTGAACCAAAGCTTTGATACCATATTAATATAGGAAATATGATTGATATTACATTGTTGGAATATCAAATTTCATGGCTGAATTTCAACTAGGAATACTGAAATATTCAAAATTGAATCCTATCCTAATAAAGATTTTTTATTCTTAAATAAGCTTAAGTCCTAAATAAACTAGTACAATATACCTTATTATTATTTCCTATTTAATAAAGAAAACTTAACATAAAGTTAGTTGCCCTTGCTGTCACTTCAATTTCCATTCTTCATCCCACCAAATTATATGTTTGTGGTTGATTAATTTGTCCTCTTTTATTTCGTTTATATATTCTAAGCTATTTTGCGTCAAACACATCAAAACAACAGCTACATATGAACCAAGACAAATGAACTTCATACCTCAGTAGCCAAGCAAAGCTCAGGGCACCTACTTTCGCCGCACCTTCCACTGCAAGGCAGATAGCCAGCACAACAAACATATCTACACCAAAGATAGTCTATGTTGGACATTTCTTTTATCTGCTTCAGAGCTATGAATGAATTTGTGCTTCAATTACCTTGACATGTCATTATAAAGAGCCCTCTTACGAAGCAAGTATGAGACACATGGCGCACTACAGTTGAATGAAAGATGATTAGGTACCTTGTCACAAATATCCATCATAATTATAACCTCAAGATGTCCAAAAGTGATTTAGAAGGTTTTCCTATCATTAGCTAAAAGTCAATGCGAACAAAAGTATGCATATACATTTTGAATTCCATGTATGCTTCTCTTGACATATAACTGTTGAGATATAACAGCTGTACATTCTTCACAATGTAACAGTCGTGCTCTGATACCATAAGAAGAATTCAGGTTGGGAAAAACTTCCAACTTACTTTTTATTTATGAATTTCCGCTGCTTAAATACAATTACTAGAAGATACAGTTATGGAAATTACTCCTATAATTACTCCTATAATCACTCTTATAGGATATGAAAATTAAAACTGCTCCTAAAATCATGCCACAACAGTAATCAGATCACGACAGTTACACTGTGAAGAATGTACAACAGCTATATCTCAACAATAACTAACAATAGATACGCTCTTTTTGTAATTGATGCAAGTCACATACAAGACATAGTTAAAGAAGAATTCGAATACAATAAGGGAAAAAACACGGCAATGTTAATTTGACAAAGTCTTTGAAGTGCAAAAATGATGTGCACTAGATGTGGCATAGTTTTCTAACCTTTACATGCACAATACAAAAAACCCTCCAACAAACATGAAGCAAGAAAAATGATGTTTAATTGCTGAAAGAACAGAAAAAGGGGGTAGAAATAGGGTCTATTTTATGTTGAAACCATTAAGAGAATCAGAAGGAAACCTGGGAAGAATGTGTATAATTCTCAATCGAAGCAAGAACGTACTATGTGTAACAACAGGAATAAGTTTATAAGAGCTACTGTGGAGGATATCATAGAATGAAGTGATTGAAAAGGAAAATCTAAGGAAGCTCTTTCCATTTCCATCACCATTTGCACAATATAATCTAGTTCAAGCTAACTGACTAAAATCTCAAGCCCGCAGAATTCTGGGAACAGTGACAACTCAATGGCACAAACGCCCAAGTACAAAGCTCAATGAAATGAGGTACAAAAACTAGTATAGAGGAGTTCATTTTCAACAATAATTTTTGCTTCTTCTGATCATCATGAGAAGGATATGATGGAGGATGATAGAAATTATTGAATAACGGTACTTTGCCCCCAAAGAGAAAAACAATCAGAAATCTACTACGTACAAAAATATGAAAAGAAAAAAGGACCATCAAAGGTAAGGAAGTGTGTGTGTGTGTGTGTGTGTGTAGATTTAAAATCACCATATTTCAAACAAAATCATGACCTACCAAAGTCAACCAAGGCTCCCGTAAGCATGCCAACTATTTCAGCATAAACCCATCAAGAACACAACGTCGAACAGAAGAAAACACGATCTAAGAGGTAAATACTAGGAAAATCGGCAGATCCAAATTTAAAAGAAAACAAACGAAAGATCAAGAGCACTCACCACCACAAAGCAAAGCAGCAATCTGCATACGAGCGCCCAACCAGCAAAGCCCGAAAGACAAAGACAACAATAATAGAAATATAATCAACATCAATAACAACACACATAAATCTCAATTAATTATGATGTATATAGATAATACACAGACATGGAGTGTCAGCTTGAATTGTGCTCATGAGATCGGTGTGCCAGAGATTGCGATAGTTCTGGCGAAGCTCCATCTTCTCCAAGTGTGCTTGGGAAGCCATTTGTGTCCCAAAGATCTCTGTCAAGCGGAAAAGGGAAGAAACTTTTAAACCCAAACAAAGCTTTTCAAGGAATTCAATCCTGGTTTCACAGGGTAAACGCTCTTGTCAACAAGACCCAAAATCCTAATTTCGTAAGCGTAGGAAAGAGGCTGACTTCAATGGCGAAGTACCCGAGAGGAAACGACGACTTCAACGTGGACCACTCATTTTCACAGTTGGAAAAATGAATTAAATATCTAAACACCTTTACACGTTATTTACAATTGGAGATGGGATGGATCAACTTGAAAATTTCCAAAGACGTTGGGGTGGAAGGGGAAAATGTGAAAATTTAAGTCCTTTATATAGCCTTCACAGCTGAAGTGGACTAGCTCCAAGTGTGTTTTCTCTCAACACTCAAAGACTACATCTTGACTCTTTTGAGAAAGAGAGAGTTGTTTGGCGTTTCTTTACCTTGTTGCTATGGAAATCTCAAACTTGATTAAATAAATGAGAGGCCTAAGTCTGAGTTGTACTGGTTTCTGCTCATTCCATTCTCAATATAGAGACAAACAAATATCATCAATAGAGAGGGTATCCGCACACTCAACATCAACAACAAATACTCTTCTCAGGTTTCGTCAGTTATAAGATTTCAGCTTAGTCAAATGTCTTCTCCACTCTTTGTTTTTGATGGCTCTTTGTACCAACATTCTACCCCAGAAATGGTCTCCAATGATGCAGACATCTTCTTCCCTGAGCCTTTCTCTCCCTTTCATGACTCTGCCATTGACATCTTCCAACACCTTTCAAACAACCAAGACACTCAAAACCCAGTTCTCAATTCAAACTCTGTAGACAGTTTTAGCGCAAATATCCTCTCATCTTCACCTCCAACTCACCAACTGAAAAATTTGACTCTTTACCAGACAACCAATATGCAGCCTCTGGCAAATGGTTCAGATTTTGCTGACACTTCTAATTTAACAAATGGGTACTATGATTTCCCTGGATTGGATGCTTTGGAGGTGAAAATTGAATTGGGTTCTGATCTTTCTTGTAACTACCGGTCCTTTGTGCCTAACAGTTATAGTGGTTCAGAAAATGTGGCAAAAGTGATGCAAAGAAGCTACAGCAGCAATTCTTTTGATAGCAAACCCAGCTTTGTCTATCAGCCTCACTTTGATACTCTCTTGGAGTCTTCGAGTTATGAAAATCAAGGCCTGAGCTCACCTGAAAACAGCTTTCTTATAAGCGACCTCAGGAGGGTTTGCAGTACTGGAGATTTGAAGGTTGCGTCAATCTCTGACTACTCTCTCTTTCACTCCCTTGTTTTTGTCCTGTTACACATCACCCGCATAACTTACAAAAGGGCATCTTTTCCGTTTTGTTTTAGAATCTTAAAACAGCACACCCAACACAGAGGTCCTTTCCAAGCCCCTCAGCTACAGAGACGTCCTTAATCGAAGAAGCAAACTTCAAAGTAGGGCGCTATAGTGCTGATGAAAGGAAGGAGAGAATTTCAAAGTACAGAGCCAAGCGCAACCAAAGAAACTTCACAAAGACAATCAAGGTAATAAACCCAATGTTAAACAACAAAACTTGCCTTTTCCAGACCAAGAATATTTCAATTGAGGATGTTCATTATTTAACATATATATGGACTCTTACAAGAAGCCAATGTTTTCACGAGTACAATAACATCACCGATGTTAATGGGCTTATGCTTTATGTTTTTGTTGATTCAAGTATGCATGTCGTAAAACACTAGCCGACAACCGACCACGAATACGTGGAAGATTCGCACGCAATGACGAGGCTGGTGAGATTCCCAAGGCTGCATGTTTTGTTAGGGATGAAGACGAAGATGAGCTCTGGGTATCATTTGTTTTCAGTTTGTCTTTACGTTCTGCAAAAATTATGTACTTTAAATGAGTCAAGTCTCATGGACTGGTATCTTGCCCTTGTAGCACTTTGATGGATTGCATGAGGAAGAAGATGGGCCATTTCGAGGAGGAGGAGATTTTGGGAATGGTTATGACCAAACGCAGTTACAGTACCATAGTTATGGTTATTGACAGTTGGTGGAGCATTTTCTTTAACATGGTCAAAGGCTTTTGTTTGTTAGAATGTCTTAGGGCCGTACAACATGAGTTTTAAGGCGAAAAAAAAAGATAGGCCTTTTTAAAAATAAAAGTGGACAAACCACGAAAAAGTTATGCTTATGGTAGTTGTTTTTTAGTTTTTAGTTGTTAGCAGTTACTAGCTATCTGCTAGGGTTCTCCTTAATTCGGGTTTATGTAATCAATTTCTCATATTAGTGTAGATACATGGGAATCAATAATGGGTGCAACACTTACGAATTTGAGCAATGTATGTTGTTGTTGTTATTTGAATACATAATCCCGGAGAAGCACTAGTGCTTAACTTCGATAGTTGTTTCTGAACAAGATCTCGTTTCCGCAGCTTGACATTATAAGAGTAAAATTAACAATTACATGTGTAATTATTTTTATTAACGTCGCTGGTATCAAAGATAAAGTAGCATGTTATGTATAAAATTTTAGTGGCTCCAAATTCTTCAATTTTGGATCTAAGTTCAAGCATTTGAAGTTAAATCTAATATAATGGGTTGGACTATAATTTAGGTCTAACTTGCAAGTTCTTTTTTTAACAAATTTATATAACGAAGTCTTGAATTAATTTTTTCATGTTTCATCTTCAACTGTCAAGTTAGTAATATTTAAAAAAAAAAGAAAATATAATATTTAATAAAAGAGACTGAGTAAGAAAAGAGTGGCTTTATTCTCCATAATTGTCATTGCTTTTATAGTAAATAGTAGGTCCATGTGAAGGTATCACTTCTCTATCAAATATAATATTGAAATTTTCTTAATTTATTGGGTCATTCAATAGATATTGGTCTATAAGATTTTTAGCTGAAGTCTATTTCAATTGTAAGATTGTTTTAAGGTTAAAGCTGAAAATCTTTAACTAAATTTTACGCATGTGTCTAAGAGCTTGGTAGCTCACATTATACATGCCATTTTAATTATAGATCTATTATCTCTTCTTCTTCTTTTTTTACCCATCTGTCAGACAATCTCTTGGCATATTGTCTCTTTATTCACCAACGGTGAGCCTACCTTGAGAATAAGGTTTTGTAACATCCCACCCCCGACGGAAAGAGTAGAATAGTAATTTATAAAGGGCCAAGAGGGATTAGAACTGTTTCGAAAGATTCATACATATTCTTACATGAGAATAGTGAAAATTGCACATGAAAATGACCCTGCATGCATTCATGACAATTCCTGGTATAGGTGTCGAACTGTGAAATTTTTTGTGAAAAATGTGATATCTGTGCTTGAAAATTTTATTGGAGTGATTTTTGTGTGTTTTATATTTTTATGGAACTTTGGAAAG
>JANZLH020000424.1:101064-111228 GCA_026770325.2 Erythroxylum fimbriatum
AAATGGGAAATTGTGTGGTTTTTGTATGTTTGAATAAGATTAGAGTTCGAATGAATGGAATAAGAAAGAAAAGAAAAGAGAAAAAAATTATACCAACTTCAGATCGGATTAGTCTTAGGGTTTCCAACGCAATGTTTCGTGTTCTAAGATTTGCACTTTCGGATGTTGGCATTTGTTTCCGTTCGTTTCGAAACGTGTGTTTCGATTTGCTTCCGTTTCGTTCCGCTTCGAATTCGATAAGAAATCCGTTCTTTCGTTTTCTGCTTTCGATTATGTTATACTCTTCATTTCGATTCGGTTTCAATTTTTTTTTGGTTGCTTCCGTTTTCGCTTCGACCCACTTCCGGGTTCGACCTTCGCATTTGTTGTCTTCCGTTTTCCGATTGGGGTCCGGTCATCGAGGTCGGGTCCCAACATTCTGATAATCCAAATTTTTCCTTAGGTCGTGTTTAATTAAGATAAGCTAGTTAACTAAACATAACTACTGAATAACCTATAACATGATCTCTAGATTTAATTGGGCAGTCATATTATGAAATGGAAAACAAATCAATCTAAGTAATAACCACATAAACTCTGGTCATTTAACCTAAATTACGTTATCCCTAATATTTTGAAACCATTAATAGCTATAAACGAATCTCAAACATAACGATTACGAATTATATTTAAGATTCTAGCAATGGGTTCATATATAAACAATGTAATGATAACGAGTGTAACGATCATCCATACATGAAACCAAATCAATTAAGCAAAGGATAACCTAATTAATCCATATAGAGGGATTCAACATCAAACAATAAAAAGATATGCTTAACCGTGACTCTAGGCATCGATATCACCTCCAAACTGTTGTCGGGAAGCTTAGCCCTCCATCTTCTCCCTGGGTCTCTAAGAAATAGCAACTACTGTCGTCTCTCATCTACCGAAACCCATGAAAATTAATTTTGAATTGTTTTTACTGTCAACATAATGTATTTATAGTAAAAATTAGGTTTTCGAGTGAGGTGGCAAAAGTTACAGGCGTGACTTAGTGTGTCCTCATTGAGGCTCACTGATATGACTTGGCTTGTCATGGGCGTGAGATATGTGTCATGGCTGTGAGTCTCCTATACACTCTTCATGCTTGATGTTTGCAACATATACGCTTCATCTTATGCATTTTCTTGTCTCCTCTTGCTCTAATCCTTCTCCTTTTCGTTCCATGAAGACAATTAAGTGTGAATACCAAGAAGATGACTTAAATAGTGTGATTTCAACTCACTTTAGCTATTATTCTTCCAAATTGTACCTAAAACCAAATATGAACTAAAGTGAATGTCTTAAGCGTTTGAAGGCATTAATCACCAAGCTATAGATTAAATGTATCAATAATTAAGTACATATCAAGTTCCCCCACACTTAGCTTTTGACGATCCTTGGGCAAATCATCAAAATCAAAGTCACAAATCAAACTCTTACTTATTTTCCATATTTCCCAAGAATAGATAGTCATAAGTAAAGAGAAATAACTTCCAAAACCATAATAAGAACTCAACATTCAACACTTCTACTTATGATCAATTAACATCCATTACCTTTATAAACTAAGTAATCTAGAGGTAGACTTGGATTTAAATAAGATAGATCCATAGGTACACCCAAACACCATTCATGATCATGAACTTCCATAACTTTGCATATTATTTCATTTCTCCACCACTAAGATTCGCATGCATAGTCATGAATCAAACTTCTCTAAGGTTGTAATGTGGGCAAGGCTAAGGTGAGATGTATTTGGGTAATGTAGCATAAAATCCATCAAAAATAGTGAAGAAAAAGCAACACTCAATGTAACATCAAGTGCACAAGCTAACATTCATTCAAAACTTGGCTTCACAGCTCAAATTTAAGCCATCACACCATAAACCACATAAAGCATAACCAATTAGAAAGGATCACCCATAAAAATTAATGACAACAATACATTGAAAGTATAAGGAGTGATGCTTCAAAGCAACATCTATCTCATATACAATATACTCAAGTTACCCATTCCATATAACTTTAGGAGGAGAGAATAATGATGAATAACTTTTCAAAACAATTACATTTCCTCCATAATACTTTTATTTAAACATTTTTTCTTTTTCCTTTTCTTTTTCTTTTTCGTTTTCTTTTTCTTTTCTCTTCTTTTTATAATAAAAATTGAAAAAAGCTACAACAACATGGGAATTTCATTGATATGACATAAAATAACATCCAATAATTATAACTATCCCACATATATGCACACCCCCACATTTATACTATTGTACATCCACATTCATCAATAATCAACAAATGTTGTACTAGATTTAACGCTTGGGTGGGACATTTAGTTAAGTTTAAAGCATGTAATGTAGTTAACATAAAAAGAAAAGGCAATTAAAGCTCAAAGTGGCTTAGCAAAGGAAAATCATATCAATAGGCAAGTTATTTGGCTAATGTAGCCTATGAAGCATTCGGAATGGATCACGCAAGAATGGTACCGGCTGACAATTTGAAATCGTAAAGAAGTGAACGCGATGAAGTGGGAAGAATTTATAACTCTGTTACGACAACGATTAGATGAGAATATCTTTGAGGACCCTATAGGGGATCTCAAGGAGTTGAGACAAGAAAGTTCGGTACTAGACTATTGTGCCTTATTTGACAGGTACTCAAATAAAATCTCACTGCCAGAAGATTACTTGGTGGGGTTCTTCTTAAAAGGACTCAAACCGGAGTTAGGACTCAATGTAAAAATGATGGATCCTCAGACGTTACATTAGGCTTATACATGGGCATGTAAACAAGAAGCGATTGTGGTAGCTAGTATTCCAGTTTACTTTGGGAAGGGAATTAAAGATGGAAGAGTAGTAGGAGAACAAATAAACATGTATAAGGGGGCTAGTTATGTTAAAAAAACGATGATAATTTTATTAATAAAAAGACTCGAATACAAAACTCAAAACATCGAAGGCAAAAAAAACAGAAGACAGAAGAACGAAACTTAGACGCACTACACTTAGGACTCACTTCTCACACTTAAGACTCACTTCTCTCTCTTAATTTGGTGGTACAACAACAAACGGTGCTATTGCCTATTCATAGGCAAGCACCATCGACTCTTGTTGCAAGAATGTTATAGTCTTCCAAGTTGCCCACTTGCACGATTTTTCCAGTTTTTCCTTTTTTTAATGTTTTTTTTACAAATCTAGAGTTTTCTTAGATCTAGAATTTTCTACAAATCTCTAAAATTAGTTGGTCAGTTCTAACACTCCCCCTCACCACTTTGATTAAATCAATAACCCTCAATTTAATCTCAAAAAAATTCATAATTCTCCATGGACAGATAGAGGAATGTCTTAGGAATCCAACGCTTCAAAAATCGGATCAATCAGATGTCGGACAGAAAAGATATAAGCGAAAGAGTGGAGGAAAAATCAAATATTTTAAAAAATAACCTCGCACTGTAGCAGCCGGCTCGCAATCGCGAGCCGAAGAAAACAGAAGCCTCGCGACTGCGAGCCTCGGTGAAAAAGGGCCAGCTCGCGATCGCGAGATGGCTCTGGCTTCGATTTTCCCTTTAAAAAAAAACATAGGATTTTAAAAATTCATAACTCTTGATCCCGAACTCCAAATTTAACAAATTTGGTATCAATAGAAAGCTTAAAAGAAGCTCTACAACTTCCTTGAAGAACTCAAAAACCAAAACAGCCTCTAAAGTGATCAAATTTCCAATCAAAAACACTGCCCCATTTAATGTCTCCCTAATCAATCACATAACTTCTAAAATTTCTATCTTTCAACTCTAAGGTCCAAACATGTCATATTTTATATCAGTGCGAAGATCAAAAAGAAATCCACAACTTTCATTTCAATCAACTCATTCACTTTAACTTTCATAACCCATACAAATCTATTCAAATCCCAAAGTTATCAAAATCAAACAATTCTTTTCTTATCAATTTCCTTTAGGTATAAATACATTTATAACACAAAACATATACTAAAACACTCATTCAAGTTCATTTAATATGTCTAAATTCCACTTAAAGATCAGGGTCCAACATAAACAGTTAATTTTATCAAACATCTTTAAATAAACAACTAATGTTATCTGCTAGTCAAATTAGTTATATTAATCTGTTGTTAGCTAATCGCTGATAGAATCAATTAACAGTTAATGCAATTTGCTGGTTGCCAAACAAGGCCTCAGTAAAGATAGCTACATGGCACATTATTTTTTATCAATTATATTTTAAATGTATGCTCACGTAGAATAGAGTAAATAATATTAATAATAGAATTAGCAACATATTATATTAAAATTTCATAATTAAAACTTTATTCAAATTGATGTAAAGTATATTATAATTTATCACAAAATATAAAAATAAAATATAATTTAATAATACTTGAGAATAAATGAAGAAAAAAGAATGAGTAGAAGAAATAAAGAATAAGGAAATAAATTATCCATTTTTTTTAACTTTTAGTGAAAATTGAAAAGACTTAAAAAGAAAATAATCTTTTGTAAAATTATGGTGAAATAGAAAACTACCAAAATTGAATCAGAAAGTCTAAATTTCAAGCGATTTAATTAAAACGATTGATTTTAATTAAGAGGTTTTAATTTTTCAATTCTCTCGGTTAACCTGTTGAACCAATCAACTTCGTATAGCCAGATTTAGGCCCTGTTTGATAATTAGCATAGTGCATTAGCTGTTAGTTGAATCTATTAGCAATAATATAGCTGATTTGACTAGCAGATAATATCAGCTATTTATTTAAAGATGTTTGATAAATTAATTATTTAGTATTAGCCGTTTATGTATGAAATGATTTATAGGGTATGACTTTATAAAAAAAAGGATTTATAAGGACATGGTTATTATATTTTAGTATTTATTTGAATATTCACATAAGAATTTAAATAGAGCAAAAGAAGTTGACATCGTCATTTCAAAGTTAAAGAAAGACATATATAATGGGATGATAAATCTTTATATATTTTCTGACACCCTAATACCCCTTGGGAGGATATTGCGAGCGCCACACAAGACAGTACAAACAGAATGCCAAACATTTCGCGAAAGCATAACATTCAACAATAAACATTCCAAAACATACGAAACACTTCATACATGCATATCTAGAATCTCAACAAACATACATTACATATCATACTTTCTGAAACCAGCCTGAATTAAGGTTATTACAAACCTTGAAAACAAAAATTCAGGAGTTGCATACATAAGATACAAGTCCAAAAAAAACTCAAAATACATTTTAAACAAGACAAATTTTAGACTCCTTTGGTCTTTGCGGTTGACTTGTCCCAGTCCCTACGTCCTTCTCTCTAAACCTATATGGGGCAAATCCACCTTACTAAGCATATAGCTTAGTGAATAATAACTAAACTATGTTTAACCACAACAAATACTAGATCATGATACACAAAAGCATCTCAACATATTAAAATTCAGAACAGAATAAGATTTATTAAAGAAAACACTTCGCAAGCTAAAGTCAGTCATTTCAATAGCAAAATAGAACATTCAGAATACATAATTGATTTTCAGAACAGGGTGTTAACCCATCAGATCAAAATTTCAGATTTTCTTCATATCAAACCTTATCTTATCATAAATCAAAATACAAAAGGAATTAGGCTGTAAATCTATGAACAGAAGTGGGTAACAAGACTTATACAGAAGATACCGTGATTGGCATCACTAAACAGAAGAGACCGAAGTCTTAACACCGAAGTGTCCGAAAGAGACCGAAGTCCTGACATCTAAGTGTCCAGAAGAGACCGAAGTCTCGACACCAAAGCGTCCAGAAGAGATCAAAGTCTCGACACCAAAGTGTTTAGAAGAGACTGAAGTCCCAGCACCGAAGTGTCCAGAAGTAGCTGCAGACCCTTCTTGGCATGCCTATTTACCCACAACTAGGACTTGACAGTTACAAAACCAAACAAGTTCAATTCACGTGCATAATAATTAGTCAATCATATTTGCATGCTTTAAATATTTCAGGCATTCACTAACCCGAGGCTCAGAACACATTCATCATAAAACACAATTCAATTCAGTACTAAATAGAACAAAATAAAATGTGACCGTTCTAAAGATTACTGAAAGCTTTGCAAATCATTTAATGGAGCAAAATCAATAATAAACAAAACAGTCAAAGCAAAACCATAAAAACTTTGTTTTTACTGAATTACTTACAGATACTCAAAGATCACTTACATACATTTACTTACAAAAGAGACCATCTAAATTACTTACTAGATTCTTACAAAAATTACTATCTAAATTACTTACAAAAGTTACCGTCTAAATTACTTACAAAAGCTCCTTTAATGCTTATTTGTCTGGAGTCAGTCGCTCGATGCGTTCCTCTATAGCATTTAATACAAACACATATCACTATTGTGTATGATTAGAAATCATTTATGCACATTCATATATACTGATTATGCACAATGCATGCTCATGACAATTTCTCGGTTTTTTTATCCTTAATCTTGTCACAGTATCAATCATATGAAAACACACTCAATTTCTCAATCCAGAATTTCTCACAACTAACTTTCAGGTCCACATTTTTCAATTATTCTCATAAGAAAGATGAGGTAATTAGGTAATACTTCCTTCTAGAAAATTTTTCCTCTTTGTCTTAGGTTTCCAATCATACCAAGTTCGTCTAGTTTGGTTTAGTATACTAAAAGTTATGCTCAAAATATTTCATGCTATTATTGAGCTTCATCTGAATTCTTATCTCAATTTGAAATTCAAATTTTGAAATTCTTATAGGCAGAATTAGAACTCGATTGCTTTGAACAATTTGTAGCCCTATCTCTCTAGTTTACTCCAAATAAAAAATCACTCCATTTAGATGACTACAGAGAAAGTTATGCCTAAACTAGTCAGTAAAATTCTTTGACATTTTCTTAAAAGTTTGTCGTAGCGAACTCAAGAGTTGGCCACGGCGAACGTTCACAGAAATGAAATCCTTCAAGTTGGTCGCGGTGAACCAAAAAGAGTTGTCCGTGGTAAACTTTCACAGAGATGAAATCTATTAAGTTCGTTATCTTCAAACTTTCCAGAATTTACACTTCAATTTTATTCAATGAGCACATATCACACTTAAACCAATTCTTCTACTTCCATTTCACCTCATCACAACTCAAACAAAACAAATCTATATTTAAACACTAAAAATCGATGCCTTACACAAGCTTTCTCTCACTACTGCGTATTTTCCATTCTTATTTTCCTCTATGCTTTCACATCATTTAACATATTCATAGCATCACGGAAACTATTCTTCTCACCACCTCATTTTCTACTTTGATCTACTTCACTCTATTTCTTTTTAAACTACATGCAAATCGATTTTACACTCCCACTGTATAATATTATCAACTCATCTAATCCTCATGTTTCACCGAAACCACTCAGCTTACATAACTCATGCATGTGTTTATTTTCCAACACTAGTACATCATCCAAATCATTCACATAACCCAAAAAGTTAGAAACATCACTTGATTTTTCTGCAAATTCTTCAACAGTGAGAGTGAAGAATAGGGCTTGGTGATGGTTGAAGAAGCAAGACTAACGAGAGAAAAGCAACTAACTGCTAGACCAACTTATTTGTGTTGCAAAGGACATTACTGCTATAGGAATCCAAACTAGTGTTTCGGTGATGGATGTTCAGTGATTTTCAAAGAAGACTAACATAATCTAAAGAACAGCAAGGTTCTAGTGGTTTTTCCTCTAACACACATACTCACGTGTGTTACAACCACGTGTATTGTTAACAAAATGACAAATGGCTCATTGCATGTGTTCCATTTTTCGTCCTTATACAAATGATACATGGTAAAATTCCATTGGTCTATTTTTCCTAATATCCCAAAATTCCCAGAAATTTCCTAAAATTCCCAAAAATTTCTAAAATATTACTAATAATTTCCAAATAAATTTCTATCACTAATAAACCAAAATTCTCATTTTAATAAAAAAATTCTAAAAACAATTACACTCGGAATGTCATGAATGCATATTCAATAATTTTTATAAGTCCAAAAATGCATATGCACAATTAAGCAAAAACTCAATTATGCAAAGCATACTATGCATTGAAATTCCTCAATATTCTAACCCCTAATATGGGGCGTTACAAGAGAGAAGCATTTGAATTCAGAAAAAGGCAATTAGAGTCGTTAGAGATACCTAACCAGGAAGATTAAAAAAATAGAAATAGGCTACATATCAGAAGAAAGAAGATCAAAAAGTGCGAACATTAAGATCAATTCCAGTTTTTAAGAATTTCCTGGTCAAGGCTTTCAAGCTAATTCATTCTTTCCTAATTTTATTGCATTACCTTAGATGCAAAATTTGAATATTTGTGTTTTGAACATGATTATGGATTGCTAAATCTACAGTTGGGTGTATTCTTGAATTGCTTTGTTATACTTTTATCTTGTTAAAGTCAATATATAATTGCTTTAGGATATTTGTTATGCTCTCATACTTAATAAGAAAATGAGATATTGAATCATTTGTGTTAAGTTGGGCAATGAGAGTTGGTACCTTAATTGTGGTTTAATCATCCTTAGGATTGTTTCAAATCCAATTGAGTAGATAAGAGTAGTTCTAATAATAGAGAGATTTCAACTCAACTGTTATCTATCTTAATTAGGATTACTTGATTAGATCTTAAGAAAGGGTAATCAAAACCTTTGGATATCTAGGATCAAGCATCATTGAATTAACAAGAAAAGGAAGACAAAACAAGGATAGAATAATCCCTAATTTCATTTTTGATTAACTTTATTCTATTGCTATCTTTACTGATTTAGTTATTAAGTTCAATTAATTGTTTTAATTTCAATCAATTCAATATTTTATTTAACTTTAAAAAAAGTACATTCAAATTATTAAGTGGCTATATCCAATCCTCGTGGGATAGATATTAGTTATATTACAATTTATAATTCATATACTTGCGATATAACATAAAATAAAGCAAGTAATAACAAGTCCCTCCCCCCCAAACATTGGTCCAACACAAACCTGTGTTGGACTTTTATTCCTCCCTTATTAAAATCTCTCCGTTTTATAGAAACATTTGGACGTATAAAGGGCCCGCATTGTTTGGCATTCAATATAAATTCTATTACCATGTTGGTAAACCATGTTTCAAACCCTTCCTTTAAAGTAATACCAACACTTCTCCAACTTAAGAGGTATGAGTAAAACAAAAAACCAACCATAGGATAATATATAATAGTTTCTAAAAATCAAGGGAAGAAATGAAAATGGTCTAAACCACAAAGGTCTAATGTAATTAAGTCTTCTTTCTTTTTCTATCTCAATGTCTTGATATAATTTTAAAAGAGATCATTGATTTTTATTTAGAATTAGTTTGGTGTCACTACAATATAAATATTATTAAGTATTAGTTTTGTAAATATAAATAGTAATTATAATCTATAAGTTTTTT
Organism: Erythroxylum fimbriatum; assembly: GCA_026770325.2. Lineage (NCBI taxonomy): Eukaryota > Viridiplantae > Streptophyta > Magnoliopsida > Malpighiales > Erythroxylaceae > Erythroxylum > Erythroxylum fimbriatum. The sequence goes on from JANZLH020000424.1 coordinate 110,593, forward strand.
TATTAAGATTTGAATTTAATATGGAAAAATCTTAATAACCAAAATAAATGTTGGTATATCAGTAAGACATGTCTAAGCTTAGTCAAATGCAAAATTTGGTAGGAACGTGGCCAAAATGTTAAACTATTAGCCTCCATATTACCTAACATTCTTACAAGTAGTAAGTTGGATAGGTTGTTGATATTCATAAATTTGAAAAAATAAATTAGCCTTTCTCTACATCAAAACCATATTATAAGGTCTTTATATTGTAGCATAAGTGTAAAAGTGTTATCTTTAAGGGACATGAGAATCCTTTAAATTTTAAATAACTTTAGAAAAATCTCATAATTTTTTAAATTTTCAAAGAAATACATTTTGATTTTCAATTTTCAAAAAAATCTCTTTTTTTAAAAAAAGCAAAATACATGTGAGATGAATATCAAGCATGCACCAATCAAGATTTTACTGATATAACGGTTCACCCAATTCTTAAACCTGACCAAACTAATGAAGTAACTAAGTTGGACGAGTCAATACAAAGGTGCACTACTTGGCCTAATAAGGAAATACTTGTTTCCTGACAAAATTGCTGTAGCGACCCCTGTGTTATACGAAAGTAGCTAATTAAACCCTGAGATATAAAATGTTACTCTA
>JANZLH020000424.1:147535-159381 GCA_026770325.2 Erythroxylum fimbriatum
CAAAATTTATTTGAAATTTATATATTTTAAAAATATATTTTAAATTTAATTATATTTATTAATAATTATTAAATTAATTTATAAATTAAATTAAATTAATGATTATTATTTATTATTATGATTTTTGGAGACATGGTTAAAAATATGTAGTATAACTGTACAATGGCAATGGACTATTTTGTAATTTTAAAAAATCATAGATTATTTTATAAATTTAAAAAATTACTCGAAACGGTACCCGGTATTAACCGGTACCGGTACAATACCGTATCAAAATTTAATCCGATATTAAGTCCAGTACGGTATTCGTAATATTGATAGAAAAGAAAAAAAAGAATTAATTAGTTGACAAATTACCAATAAAATTGGATGAACTGATATTCAATTTTTAAATAATTAATTATCTTCATTTGATATGATATTAACGCATCATTTAATTCTTACAGTGTCTTATCATTGAATTGCAAGTTATAAGTTTGGGTTAATGGCTTCGTGGAATGAACTGCATCAATTCATTTCGCACACATGAACATAGGAATTTGGATAAAAGGGACACAAAGGACCTATTTTGAATCCAATCCTAAGAATCAGACCGATTTGTTTCTCCTTGCTATAGTCTAGTATACGTAGGACCGAAAACAAAAGAAACCATGGACCCTAAACTAACCCTACCTCTCGAATTCTGAAAACCTGAAATCTGGAAGCGGGAATGGGACGCATGTGACATTACAGTTGAAAAATAGTAATAACAGCAAAATCAGGAATACCGTGTCGTATCGATCTGACCATACTGATAAAAAGTCAATATCAAACAGAAACATTTTGCCGTTGGTTAAATTGAATTCTAATAACAAGTAGCCTTATTTTTATACGGTAAAGATGTTATTTTCCATAATAATATGTAGCCTTTTTTTTATAAAATAAATAGACTATTTTCAATAGACCATATATAAATATAATATGAAATAAAAATTAAAAAATATATATAACTTTGAAAAGTTTTGAATTTAAAATTTAAAATTTTCTTATAAAAAATAATAATTACATTTTGTTTAATAAATAATAAAAATACAAATAATATATTAAATAATTTTTTATAATTAGACTTATATAAAGTAATTATAGAGTATATAATTAAATATATTTGTTTCAAATAATTTAAATTTTTTTAAAATTTATATATTTTATATTGACATACATATGAAAAGTTATTATAATAATTTTTGAAAAATGTAAAGATAATATTTGAAATTAAATTTATTTATTATAACTTTATATTATTTTAATTTTATATTTATATAAGAGTTAAATAATTTTTTTCTCATCTTAATTTATAAAAAGTAAGTGAAAATAATAATAATATTATTAAACTTATATTACTAAGTTTTTAAAGATATTATAGAAGAATATATTGATAGGCTATTTTATTATTCATAAAATTTAAAATATATTTGGTATTAACTAATGATAATAGCGTATTAAAATTCGGTAGTAAATTTGGTAGCTTTCGTAATATTCCCTCTTATTCAAAATAAGTGTCGTTTTAGGGAGATTTTAATTATTTAAAATAAGTGTCGTTTGTGACTTTTTATATATATTTATGATTTTACTTCCAAAATTATCCTTTAATTTTTTTTCACATTTTAATTATACAGATTATATTTTCAAGGCACTTTAACATGTAATTAATAAGAGTATGTCATATATTTTATTAATTTTATTAATAAATATACAATTCTTTAAAACGATATTTATTTTGAATAAGAGAAAATATTGAACAGGAGAGACTGGGATAGAGATGGGTTGAGTCGATAGCAGTGAGGTGGTATGAGAGAGAAGAGACTATAGTGCGGTCCAGCTGCTTTACTCTTACCGGATTTGAAATCATATTTCAAAATCCCCAATCCCTTCTCTCTCATATTACTTTTGTAACGTAAGTTGCTACTACAGTGCAGACTGAGTACATTCTTGCTTACAAACTTGGATAAGATCCGACAGCTGTGCTCTGACACGTGTACGACATTTCATCATTTTTATAAGTACCCTTGGCTAGGCCTAGGCATGGCTTGGCTTAACATTTATTTGACAAGACTGCCCCTGACTCACTTTGACGTCAACTTATTTGTCACTGTTGGACGCAACCCCAATTACATGCTAAATATCTTGCACTGCACCCCATTTACTGATTAATATAACTTCATCACAAGAAAGGTGCAATGCAATGCAAACGAATGAATTGAGAAAAAAGGACTGGAGCCAACGTACAGACCAAGATTTTCTTAGCATCGCCTAACGACAAAAACTTGATGAGAAAAAAAACGAAAAAGAAAAGTGGGGATCAATTAGTAACTAAGTGACGGAAGGCGTGAGCTTACAAGAGGGGGCACATGGGCGGGTCATTTCTTATGGCAGTTGGTAAGCATTTAGTGTGCTTTTCTTCTCTCTCTCTCTCGTTACTCCTCTCCTCTCCTCTCCTCTCTGTTTCGTTCCCATTACCTCTCTCCTTTTATCTACCATCATTTCTCTCCGTTGCCGATCAATTTTTCAGGTTCATAACTACTCCTTCTCACATTGCCTTGTATATAATATACTGTTCTCTTCTTTTTTCTTTTTGTTTCTTTGTAGTTGTAGGGGATAGATTAGCTCACTCTTTTTCATGACTATTTTTATCGTCTAGTAATCTTTTTGTACTCTTTTTTACTACCATTACCTTGTGTACAACGGCCACGTGCACTCCTTTCTTTTCTGTCTGAATTGTTTATCGTGTGGTTTTGGTTTTGAATTCTCTCGGGATTCTTTCATTGATCTGATATCGGGTTCCTGTTCCTTTACACCCAGAACCCAGTTATCAAGTTTCTCTTTGTACGTTTTCTTTAAAACTATTTTTTTTATATTAGCAAAAGTCGCTATTTATTTTCCCTAAAATTTCTGTTGTAGAGAATGGGAGGACAAGGCATGCTAGTCTTAAAATTTTTTGTTCCTGGACTTCCTGTGGATTTGTGATCTTCAATTTTGTTGCATAGACATTCTCTTTTTGTTTCATTTGTTATAAACTAAACTTCGGACTTGTGAACTTGAAGTTGGTCAGGTGAATAGGATTGTTAATGATTAAGTGCATGGGTTAGTCATAGAATCTTCAGTTTGGAGCAATATTTAGAGCGTGAATCAGTTACTTCAATAACTGCGGCCGGAAAGACGAGGTTTTAGAATATGACCACTCTTTTCATCTGAATTTATTTATTGTTTTCGAACTTAGTCCGTGACTTTGAGATTACGCATTCTAACTCTGCTTTCAAATTGGTCTCCTCTCTCTCTTAACTGATTAAAGTTACTATCTTTTGGTGTTTTCTTCAATGAGCCATTTCCATATTTCTTATTTTCAGAGATTCTGACTAAGGCATGGAAATTTTGCTTGAAGAATTTAGACACCTCCTCAATTCATTTAACTGATAAGTGCAAGGGAAAATCGGAACCCTTTTGCCCAATTTGTGATGGGATTATTTTAGTTGTCCAGTTACGCGAAAAGGATTTCGGGATTGTGAGTTTTGTTTAAAAATTGCGAGGCTAAGAATGCTGGAGACTGATGTATGTGCTGCTCGGATTCTTTCACCTTTCCGAGAGGAAAGTGGGGATGAGGAGCTCTCTGTTCTTCCAAGGCACACCAAAGTGATTGTCACTGGAAACAACAGAACGAAATCGGTGTTAGTGGGTTTGCAAGGCGTGGTCAAGAAGGCTGTTGGACTCGGAGGTTGGCATTGGCTGGTATTTTACTTTTTCAATTCTCTGATTTCAAGATGTGAGTTTCTGTCGTGCTAAATGTAAACAACGTGAAGTATCACTTTTGTCTTATGCACTAATTTGACGTTGTCATACTTTTTGCTTTCTCTGTGGCGGAACATCTTTGGTCCATGGTCTATGGATTAATGACCTTAATATTTGTCAAAGATTTTTGGGTGTACGAGGGTCTGTATTTTTTATTTAGACGTAATAAAGATGCATTGGTCTCTCAGAGCAAATTGCCTTCTTTTTCTCCATGTTGAATAAATTTGAAGATTTACTAATGTCTTCGATAGCCCTTTTTTTTAATTTTAATATAATGAAAGAACGAAGACCCCTTAGACATTTTGTACTAAACCTCTGTAGTTTGTTTGAGTTGTATTGTAGTTTGTTTTAAGTTCGAACTGGATACTTGAATACACAATTAAGATGCAAATAACAGGATTCATATTACAGGAGAGGTCCTATCCAGTTCTTTAACACCCGTGCGCATTGGCTATATACATATATTAATAATGATAAAGTATAAATATACGCTATTTTAGTGATAACGTTAAATATTAAACTTGGGTTTCTCGTGTTGAATTGTAATATTAGAATATTGATATATTATCTTCTCTGCTGCGGTATATGCATTAAGGTTTTGAAGAATGGGGTTGAAGTTAAGCTCCAAAGGAATGCATTGAGCGTGCTGGAGCATCCTACAGGGAATGAAGTGGATGAGGATAATGATGTTGATACCAGTAGTGGCTCTGACATATGTGAGAAGGACCATGATTTTTGTGTTTGATGGTTGTAAATACTAAATACTAATCCTCATATATATGCATATATATTTATTTGCTTTTCCCCTTTTGGCCAGCTAGTGGAAGTGAGTTCAACAGAGTCAGGCACCCAAAAGTTCGACCGACAAGGCCACTGGTTCCGGTGACATCTGGAAAGTCAATTAGTCGGAGCAGTTATAGAGATGTTCAGTCCATTATTCATGCACCTCACTCGGTATAGTTTCCGAGTTTGTATCTTAGTGCATATCCTTCTTTGATTTTGTATTCCAATAATGCAAAGAACCTTTCTCTCATTTCTTCTTGAAAGAAGTTAATTACAAGACATGTATAGAGTTTAGAATATTAATGTACTTTTTTTCTTTTGTGTTATACCTAGAAAGTAAACTTGGCAAAACTGAGTACAGAATCCTTGTCAAGATATTGCCGGCACTTCAGAATTGTAAGATTTCAGCTCTTGTTTTCTTATGTATATGTAAACAACATTCTTTTAGCTCAAAGTAATTCGTATCAGATCTTCATCACTTTGTCTTTCTTTAACTATGATTAGGTGGGCATCAATTCTGATTCATCGAGGGAACTGATGCTTACTGCTGTCCGACGACATTTTGTTACACAGGTTTTTTTTCTTTTTCTTTTCTCTCCTTTGTTCTCTCATACATAAATCTGAATGTCATATAATTGCAGCCACCACTGGACGAGGTGCAAGTGCTTGCTGAATTTGCCTGTACTGCCAAAAGATCGAAAAAGTCTAACGGACCAACAGATTGACAATTATTGGTGTATTTTGGTAGAGTAGTTCTTGTGTAATTGTATACATATTAGCCCTAACCTCTAGATCAGATCTAACTCTCTCACTCTCTCTCTCTATATATATATACTACTGATTTGAGATAGTGGTTCGATTGCTAGAACGTGTCCTGCCCCCGAATTCTAACTATGTGAGGATGGACTGATGCCCTGCTTAATTTCCATTTGAGAACTGTGCTTTTGGAGTGATCAAGATAGTATGCGCAATTATAGATTGTAGCATTTTCCATATAGAGGTCCCAGGGCAAATGGGGCTGGGCTGGAATTGGATATCCACGGGATTTTGCGATCTAACCATGTGGATGTGATGTTAAGTTTGCCGAATCATTGCAGTTTCAAAGCTATCCGACTGGTCAAAAAAGAAAAACATATGTATACATAGAGAGGTTGAGAGATGTATATTGGGTAGAACTTCCAATATGTAATTCAGCATAATGGTTCTGTGCATATTTGCAAGCACAATGTCTCTTAAATAAGTAAAGAAGGATAAATATATGGTAGTCAATTGCAATAAAGACGAATAACAAACTAAGACAAGTCTAATAATGAACTAAGTCAGAGACAGAATGAATTAAACAAAATATATGCTAAACAAGTTGTTAGTAAATAAATCAGTGACTTGATCACGTGATTGAACAAGAGATGTGCATAATTTACAGTTCAAGATGCGATTAAGCCCAAATCAATTTTAATATGCTTAGTGCGTTGATGAAAGATATGCAGTAATGTAAAAAGCTGCTTGGCTTTCATAATTAAAGTCATACTTGAATCTTTTTATCCATACTAGTTGGCATTCTTTGTGGCCCTATACTCAGGTTCAATTGAAAAACGACAGAATTTGTCCATGAAACATGACCATCTCCAAGAAAAATAATATATCTTATGGTAGAGCATTATGTAGTCAGGTAACTTGTCCAATCAGGGTCATTATATGCATTTAGCCCGAGGCTCCTGGATGAAGAAAGAACATCTTTCCTAAGAGAACCCTCGTATACTTGAGAACCTGAAGGGCTGCATTCATACGTGGAGCCCGAGTATGTTATATGAATTGATTAAATACCTGCACTGGATATGTAAGATTTGGTCAAGTAATAGTCAAATAAAGGAATCTTGCAACTGGACGATAATATTGACTTGGTTCTGCTATTGGTTATCTTAAATTTTCACTCAATCCATGCTTTGAATCCATTGGAAAAGACACTAGTCAAGCTCCTAACAACCTAGATTCTTCCAACAATTCTGAAGCATATTTTCATTGGTTCAACACAATGCCTCAAGCCACTTCAATACTGAGAAAATATTTAAGATTGCCAACATCCTTATGCCAAAAGTGGTTAAGATGATGTTTGATGTCAATAATAAAGTTAGAATCAGTCCCTGCAATTACAACATCATCCATATAGATAACAATTTGTTGGAAGACAATAAGAGACATGAAGGCAATTAAAGAGCTTTTGGTACCAATTTCTCGAGGCTTGTTTTAGTCTATATAAAGATTTTTTCAATCTACACAGTTTATTATCACCGTCAAATCTTTATGCAAAAATGTATTGTTTACATCTAATTGATGTATGTGTCAGTTATGAATAATTCCTACTGATAATAGGCATCGTAGGGTGGTAATTTTTTTTCTACTAGTGCAATAGTTTCATTATAGTCTATGCCTTTGACTTGAGTAAATCCTTTAACTACTATTCTTGCCTTAAACGCTCATCATAACCATCATATTTGCACTTTATTTCGTAAACCCATTTGGAATCAATAGCGTGCTTATCTTTTGGGGGGATCCTCTGGCCCCTTCCCCTGGCCCTATTCTGTCCCCCTCTCATCTGAGCCATCCATTCATGTGCACATGAATGGATGACTAAGATGAGAGGGGGATAGAATAAGACCAGGGAAAGGGGGACAGAAAATTTGGGGCCACCTTTTGGGAGGTCTTCTAGAGTTCAAGTACAACTGAGTTTCAATGCATTAATGTTCAAGAGAACTCTGAGTTCCAATGTATCAATGTTCAAGAGAACGTCAGGGGGCTTTTATTCCCAATAATGGGTGTAGGCATAATGTTTATAAGATACATAGTGGCCAAGACACGTTCTCTCCAGCATTTCACAGGTAGGTTAGTTTAGAAACGTAAGACTCTAGCAGCTTCTAGAATGTGTTGATTTTTAAGCTCTGTCCTCCCATTGGTTATGGCATATTTGTGTAACAAGGTTGGTGATCAATACCATGCACAACTAGGAATTCTTTTATAGAGAGAAATTCAGTTCCATTGTCACACCTTATAACCTTAAGCTTAATAAATTAAGTTTCAACAAAATGGTAAAACATGATAAGATAATCTCTAGCTTGACCTTTATTTTTTATTAGAAAAATTCATGTGCATCAGAATGGTCATCAACTATGGTCAAACATTAATTGGCTCCATTTACAAGTAGAAATAAAGTAGGATCCTCATATATCTATATGAATAAGATTAAAAAAAAATAGAGGCACAATATATCTTACTAATGGGAAAAGAAGAATGTGTTTATTTCGCCTTATGGCCAGCATCACAACAAATTAGTGAATTTATTTGAAAAAAATTATGTAAAAACTAAAATTTACTAATAGGTAGGTGTATAAGATGCATATTCCACAAGTTCGAATATGCTTGAGAAATACTCTGGCTCACTATTGCAAGTCATATTTTTAATTGATAGGCCCCAACTTGATAAATATGTCCAAAAAGACATAAGACTTAGGAAAAAAGGAGGTCACGAGTAATTTCAACAACTGACAAAAGGTTACATTGGAAACCAAGGATCAGCATGACATTCTATACGCTTATGTTTGGATTTACTTTGGCTTTACCAACGTGGGTTAAAGAAAAAAATAAATCCATCCAACATTTTGACTGGTTTATAAATGGAAATAGGTTCAATATCATTTAACAATCTAACATTACCTACCATATGTTCTGAGGCACCACTATCAATTATCCAGGCTTCATCAAATAAAGTACAATTACCTGCAAAGTTGGCCACTAACTCAGACCCTTTCCTAGGCCTACACTATAAGAAAATTACAAATTAGCGATAGATAATTATTGATGGAAAAAAACCGTAGTAAATTACCAACAGAAAATCAATTTCTATCTATAATATTGTCGAAAAAAATTGCATTTTGCGACAGACAAAATATCTGTCAATAAAAGTAGAGGAAAATTATCCTGATAATTTTTTTGATGAAATATAGAGACAAAAGGGCGATGCCCATCGGTAAAACAAGCGGGAATGCTTGGCGGCATACATAAGAATCGAGGTTTCCCGACGGAAAAATTGAAAATTAAATGTCGTTGTTTGCTTCAACTTCAACATTCTTAATAAAACAAAAATGACATCATTTAGTGCACCAAATGGCGTCATTTTCATTTAACCTAAAAGCTACCGAAGCCCCTACCCCCTTCTCCATCGTCATTTGCTTTTTTTTTTTTCGTTTTCTCCTTTCTGTTGTCGTCAGTTTTGTCCTTCATATCGCCGTCCTCATCTCTGTTTAAGGTGGGTTTTGTCCTCCCTTATATTTTCTGCTTCTTGTATATGTGTGGATGAATTTTATACCCATTTTATGAAATGTTGTTCATGCATATTTTATGTTATGCCAGTAAACTATACTTGTCTGCATTTTACCATTATTGTAAAATTGATTCTGTAAGGTCATATTGATGTTGTTGTCAACGTGCATCTATTTGTGCGGTCGCTTGATGGTTGAGGGTTTACCGGTGCATAGGAAGTTGAAGAACTATCATAAAGGACCTTCTGGTTGTATATGTTTCGTTTGCTGTAAATAGATACATCCATCCCTTTTGTTAATTAATTTTGTCGATAACTTCTTTTATAAAATTGACACGAAACACACACGTGTCAGTTCCATTAAATTTTTAACTAAAAGAATAATCTTTTTAAAAGGTGTATATATCTAACTTTTTTTAACTTCCACGTCTTTTATTCTATACTTGTTGGTTTACCGCATCAAGACTGGTTTTACTATGGCCATATCTTTTATCTTATACATTAGGTTTGCCACACCCTAGTTTTTGTTGTTGATAGCTGTTTGTAGAAAATCATGTTAAAGTCTTCAGCTTTCTATTTATTTTTATACTTCTTGTATCATTAATGGTAGGCATCAATGGCTACTGTTAGACCCCTAAGTTTTGAAGCACTTCTCAGCTACCTTTGTAAAGGGCCTTAGGTGGAAGGTTAGCTGGATTCACGCATGAGGGACGCATGCAAAAACACTAAGGCAAACGTCGGCAAGTGGGATCGAACTTGGTACAAATTTTGGTAGAGTCTAGGACCTTGTGGAGATTGACTCGACCTAGGCTAGGACTTGACGGACTAAGTACTTAGCCACGCTCGAATGAATGGACTACGACTAACGGACTTATTGTGGGAAGCATTGGATCAGGCCAATGTACTATATGGGCTTCGGCGAGATCACACTACATCATCAGCGGATAGAGATCGTGGGGAGATCTTGGATGATGTGGCGATGACTGAGAGTTAGAGTTACAGTGGAACTAAACATCTGAAGACAACGGAGTTCTTCGAGGACACGGATATTAGTTTCCTAGTTGAATGTAAACTCTATCTTGTTGTTATCTTATATTATCTTATCTTATCAGTTAAAGTCCTATTTAAACGGGGGTGTCGTCTAATCGGTACATGTGATGTAATTTAATAAGGATAAGGATAGACATGATCTAGCACGATCTTAGGCAGTTCAGATATAGTGGAATTCTGAATATAACTTGACAGACAAGTTAGGATGCCTATATATAGCTCATTCGAGCTCTGCTCTTTTCACTTGATCAGAGAGAGCATTCTTTGTATTCTTTTGAGGGAAAGTATATAAAGTTGGTTTTTGACCGTATCTCTATGTTTCCTTGTTGCCTTTGTTCTTATTGCTTTCTTAGCATTGTTTCTTCGAGTGTGTGCAAGGTAAACACTTTGAGGGTTCGTTGAGGGCTGAGTCTTGCTTAAACGGATCTAAGCGAGACTGCCTTGCAAAGAGTGTTGGCGATAGACTTCGGTGAAAGTTCGAGTCCCAAAGGTAACCTTTGTATCAACTGTTATCAGAGCCAAAGTTTGAAATGGCTGTAGGTAACTTGACTGAACGTGTGTCTAGGGTGGAGGCACTCATTGGACCTATTCCTCAAGGGGAGGAAGAAGTCACTTCTCACAATACTCGTTTCGAGATGTTGGAGGCGAGGATCCAACAGTTGCAACATCAGATGGAGGATATGCTGACGGCTCAAGAGGAGTCCCAGTTTGAGATCAATGTGCTGAGGAATGCTGTTGCAATCTTAGATGTCGAGCGAGGTGAAAGCTCTGCACCGAAACTTTCTTCAGTGAAGGTACATGAAACTATGGTGTTCGAAGGCATGCGGGACGCTAAGGTGCTGGAGAATTTCTTGTGGGATATGGATTAGTACTTTGCGACTGCTAAGTTATTCGATGCTCAAAGGGTCAATATGACAGCCATGTACTTGGATGCGGATGCCAAGCTCTGGTGGAGGACGAGGACCTCTGCAGAGATCAGCGCGGGTAGAACTCCTGTGGAAACGTGGGCACAGATGAAGAAGGAGCTTAAGGATCAGTTCCTTCCCATGAATACTTCTTGGCTCGCGAGGGAGGCCTTGAAGAAGCTCAAGTGGAATGGATTGGTAAGAGATTATGTGAAATCTTTTAGTTCTCTAATGCTGGATATTGAGAATATGTCAAATGAGGACAAGCTCTCCAATTTCCTATCTGGGTTACAACCGTGGGCTCAAATGGAGTTACGGAGGCAGAATGTGAAGGACGTCGTTGGTGCAATTGCAGCCGTCGATGCTTTGGTAGATTTTTGTGTAGCAAAAGACTCTAAGGCGGGCTCCTTAAATTCTTCTAATGGCAAAGGTCACACCCAACAGGAGAAAGGCGAGGGGAAGAAAAAGAAAGAATCCAAGAAGGGGGATTCTAAAGGCAAAGGCAAGCAGAACAGTGGCTCGAAGAACGAGGAGACGTCCTCAAAGAAGGGCAAGGTTGCTTGTTACTTGTGCGGCGGTCCACACTTTGCCAGAGAGTGCCCAAAGAAAGAGAAGCCGAACGCACTGATTACCGAAGAGGACGGTGCTTCTTCGGATGATGTGGCGTTAAATCCGATCGCCCTGATTAATGCGGTTAGTAGTGAGTCAGTTCTCTTTGATAAACTAATGTCCGTGGGTGCATAGGTTGGGAAAAAGGACATGACCGCAATGGTGGATACGGGTGCGAGCCACAGTTTCCTAGTGGAAAAGATGGTTCGGAAGTTGGGCATAAGGGTGTCCAAGGCCCCGATGAGAATTAAAACCCCTGCGAGGAAGGCGCAAGCAGTTACGGGAATTGCTTACAACGTTCCAGTTAGCATTGGAAGTTGGCGTGCCAAGATGGACGTCATCATTATACCATGTGGAGGATTTCG
>JANZLH020000424.1:171047-187240 GCA_026770325.2 Erythroxylum fimbriatum
CTTCTTTTTCATTCTGACTCATGTTTGTTTGTCATCAAAATCTTCTTATACGTGAAGTCAAAATTCTGACTTAACAAGATGTTCAAATCGTGATAAGGCAATATCATCTAAGGATGAAGATAATTCTTATTTTAGGCTAATTATTGATCAAAATCAAATCGCTCATCTCTTGACCAAAGATTTGGTTTTGTGATGTACCATGCAAGCTTCTTCACTTAAGTTAACATTAACTATTTTATGATCTTGGTTGGAGTTGGACACTCCAAGTCCAGTCCAATTGATATATAAATCAATTTTCCGAGTTAGGATACTTGTTCAATAAATTGCCTTTCCTCGTATGTATAGTACTGTTTTAATAGGGTTTAAATTAAAAAAAAATCCTGTATCGCAATTTTCCTCACGTTTTTTCTTCAATTCGCCAATATAGTCTAGAGTCTAGACCTTTTTTTTTTGTTGATTTTACACAATTCTTTGTTTGCTAATCTCATGTTTTTGGGACGTGATTTTCTATACTTTTATTCTATATTTACTCTGGGTCTATTATATCTTAATTATCTATTTATGTGAGTCCTACGTAAATGAATGAGTTAGATACAATAGACACGGTAGGCAAATAATAAAGAGTACAGAGGTTTTGAGGGGATGTTTTAAACCACCGAAAGCTCTTTCCATCCTTAATCTTTGACTGTCCTTTTTTTTTTTTTTCCTTATCCCTTTCTTTTGCCCGTATCAACAGGAGAGCAAATCCAATTCAACGCTCGGAAATGAAGGTAAAATCTTGCAAACTGATTAGGATACACTATTAAGATCAACATGTCGCTCAGATTTCAAGGTTTATGTCAACTTTTTGTTCTCTTTCAGTCACGTGTCTGTCTCTTCATTTCTTTGATGTTTCTTCTGAAAAACCTTGTGATAGAGCTAGAGTTCCCACTTTTCCGGTTAATTTCCGATTCAAGGAGGACGCTGAGTGAGAAAGAAGGAGCCCCGAAAACAAAACTCCATGTCAGGGTGGTCTTTTTTTACAAGATTCTCTGCCTTGGATTTTGCTGATGTTGTTAATAGGCATCAGGGTGGTGGTAATTGTTGCCAAGATATTGGGGAAATTTGTTGTCTGGTTGATGATCCTGATAATGATGACTGGCTTAGCTCAAGAGGCGTGTTTGATCAACTTCTTTCAGCGTTTCTAAATGAGGAAACTGGTAGGGGTTGCCATAAGCCTCTTCCGGCATTGCTCGGTAATGGGCAAGTTCTGGATTTGTTTGAACTACTATGGGTGGTGAAAAAGAGAGGCGGGTTTGAATTAGTTAATGGTTTTTGGACCTTTGTTGCGAAAGAATTAGGGTTGGATCTTGGAACTTCTGTATCGATTAAATTGATTTATTTCAAGTACCTGTTTAAGTTGGAAAGTTGGTCCAAGTGGAGTTGCAGTGATAATATTCTAAAGAATGGAGAATGTCAGAATTGTGGTAATTTTTGTTTAGCTTCATCGGAACTTGAGACACAGTTTGAACGTTTGTTATCGCATAAATATGATAAGAAAAAAGTGAAGTCTGATAAGCACAGTTCAACAGAACTAGTAAAGAATGGAAAATGCGCTGACATTAATGGAAGTAGGAGTGGAAGTACTTTGGTAGACTCTGAAAATGTGAATTTTGTAAAGAATCATAGTGATGATGACGAAAAATGTAATGGTTACAACAAAGGAAAGTGTAGCGATGATGACAATGATCCGATCATTGGTCCAATTACCAGTAGGAAAGATTCCACTTCACGTAAGAGGAAACGAGAATCTCTATCTAGAATGCTGAACTGGGTGATCCAGATTGCAAAAAGTCCTAATGATCCCTCAGTTGGAGGAATACCACCACTGCCAAATTGGAAGAAACACATAGGTACCGAAATGTGGATCCAGGTTATTAGAGCACGGGATGCTGTGATGGTAAGAAGGCCAGATTGTTCAAACAACAAGCACACACTCTTGCAGGTGCGTTTAGTGCTAGTTTGTTTTTCCCTTTTTTACCTGTGATACATGAATTCTTTTTCTGGACAATTTCTTCAATGATAATTTTTTTAGGCATGTTATGTCCTTTAATGGAGTACCAGTCATCAGCAAAATTTACTTAAAGAGGCAGTAGTTGGCATGATATTGTGTTCATGTTCTTTAATCTGTTTATTTCAGACAACCATTGAACGTTCTGATTGTTTCTGAATTGTTAAAGTAAACGGCTGCTACAATATCTTAGTTTCTATAAATTATTTACCATTCAACTATGATAACTCTCTGCCTATTCTTTTTGCATAATAAAGAACATGCTGTCAGTAAATGAGTTTAAATTGTATATAGATCATGATGCTAAGTATTGACAGAGGGTGATCAACATTGGTTAGCTTTAAATGAAGGTATTAGGTAGTTCTATTTATGTTTAGTTTGGTTTCTTGAAAATAAAGTTTTAGCATGAGTTCGGAACTATTGATATGGAAGAAGTCGGTTAGTTCAAACTTCAAAAAGCAAATACCAGGAATGGTTTTGGCTAAATTAATCCAATCTAGCAATCTGTAATATGTAAAACAGCATATTCTTGTTATGTTCATAGGCACCATATTTTTCTCTTTGTATTCAAGTATGGAAATTGTGTGAAGACTTTAGTTGGAGTTTAAATGGTGGCAAAAATTACATTTAAGTCAGTGACAGTGGCTATTAGCGAGAACTAAAAGCTAGTGCTTTACTTGAAAAGTTTCAAATTGTTGAACCCAAATTGAGAGACAAATCTTTAAATTATTATGGTTTTCTAAAGAAACTTAAATTATATATTTATAGGCAGGGGAGAATCCAGAAATTTTTTTGAGTGGGGGCAAAATTTTAATATGGATAAAATGTTATTTTTAATGGGGGCAAAATTTTAATGGGAATAACATTTTATTTTTTTATGGGGCAAAACTTAAAATAATAATTTTTTTACAGGAAGTTTATTGCCCCCATTGCCCCCATTGTAGATCCGCCACTGTTTATAGGCTAGTCTATATGTTATTAAGGTTGTCTTTTAAAGATATGGAAATAATATATTTGTTATGTATTAAATACAAGCCCAAGTAAAATTTTTAATTAAATAAAGGAAATACTAAAACATATCATAAAAATTAAGTAGTTTTAAAAAACACTATACGAAAATTTCCTACAAAATATACACCAAAACATATAACATTAGGACCAGATGGAATCCTCAATTTAAACTGTATTTTATCTCCAGAAAAATTATTGCTTGAGTGGTCTAATAGATTAGCATTGGTCATTCAATTAGAAAAACCTTTTGAAGGTTTAACTAATATTAGCAATTTATGGAATTTTATTACTTATAAAACTACAGGTATAGTTTTGAATTTTTTATTAGACAACGAAGTCTGAATAAAAAATACTACTGAATTTCTTAATGCTATTGAACCAATTAAAGCTTTTCATGTCGTAACTAATGAAATTTATAAAGAATTTATAAGAAAGGATATAACTTCATATAAACAAGAAATTGAAAATGAAGAAAGAAAAAATGCCTTATGGCATCTAAACAATATACGAGTATGTGATATTTGTTATTTAGAAGAATATATTTGTGAATTTATAAGTATTATTGTAAATTAACTCCTACAGAACTAGAAATGTATATTACAAATATTTATTCAAAAATTACCTTATCCAATAAATAAAACAGTAGAAGAACTATTTTTAATAAAACAACATGGTAATTTAATAGCTTATAATCTAAGAGGTGCTATTTCAATAGTAAAAGAAGTACTATAACAAACATGCTTAGAAGCAAAATTACATAAATCATTAAGACATAAAGATATTCAATCATGTTGTTCTAGATATTCAGAAGTACCTCAACAATATGGATGTGACTCAGTTAATTATCAAAAACAAAGAAAAACTAAATATAACAAATATAAATGGCGAAAATATCCCGAAAACAAGTATAAGTAATTCCCATTTAAACCTTATAAAAATGTTTAGAAAAAAAGCTTATAGACAATTTAAACCTAAGAAAACATATTGTCCTCAAAATAAGAAAACATGTAAATGCTGGTTATGTAAGGAAGAAGGTCATTATGCAAATGAATGTCCAAAACGAAATCAAATAAATACAAAGAAAAAATTAATATTTTAAATTGCATTTAAATATAATTTAGAACCTATTGAATCAGACTATGAAACCGATTCAACAATCTCTTCACTACCAAACTTTAGAATTAACAACTGAATCCAAATATTGATTTAATTCTAATTGCCATCTAATTAGACGACCTTGATTATAATTTGTTTTAATATTATATTTGGTAAAGCCACATAAATACTTGGAATCCGTCTGAATATGAAATTCGATAGGCAATAGATCAACTTTCCATTTTCTTAATGTTTTAATACATGCTAGTGTTTCCTTTTCATTGATAGGATATTTCCTTTCGATAGGATTAAAAGTCCCATTGTTATATTTACATAAGAGATATTTCCTTTAGGTGGTTGTGCCAAAAGACAGGCAGCTCATGTTTCCATACTTGCATCTATTTGTACTAGTAATGTATCTTTATTAGTATAATTATATAATGCTGACAAGTTTTTGCAAAGATTTTTTAATAATTTTATTGTTGCTGTATTGTCTTTTGTCCATATCCATTGGGTTTTTGTACTACATTTAAGTTGTAACAAATAGATGTAAGTATGGATACAAGTATGGATACATAGGGTGGCTGCCTTTTGGCACAACCACCTAACTCAAGGAAATATCTCTTATGTAAATATATCAATGAGACTTTTAATCCCACTGAAAGGAAATATCCTATCTATGAAAAGGAAACACTAGTATGTATTAAAACATTAAGAAAATGGAAAGTTGATCTATTGCTTGTCGAATTTCATATTCAGATAGATTCGAAGTATTTATGTGGCTTTACTAAATATAATATTAAAACAAATTATAATCAAGGTCGTCTAATTAGATGCAATTAGAATTAAATCAATATAATTTTTTGATACGCTATATAAAATCTTCAGCTAACAGTCTTGCAGATACATTATCCAGAGAATGGAAACAACTATCTTTAGTTTGAAGGATTCACTTAACAGAAAGGAAATCGAATTATTAGAACTACAACAAGAAGTAGGAGTTGTTACTAACGAAATAAATCAATTAAGAGCAACCATTGCCCTCCTGGAAAAACAACAGCTTTCTATTGAACCAACACCAAGTATAAGGCCAAATATCCAACCTATTACTCCTCAACAAATTACCCAGATAGTCTTAACTCACACTTTAGAACCCATTATTTCAACCTCTAGCCCATTATCTAGCACAATTGTATGTATCCCCCAGAAAAAAGAAGTTTACAAAGAATCCAAAGTTTATGTCATCGTCAATGGACTCATGGCTGGAATATATGACGAATGGCATAAAGCTGCCATCCATATTAATAACAAACCTTCAATTATTCATTGCAGTTATACAAATCATACTGAAGCAGAAAAAGCCTTAGTTGAATTCAGAGAACCTTTATTAAGGCCTTAGTACAAACAAGTCTTCGAAAAGCAGCCATCAAATTCAAAAATGAAAACTTTGCGAAAACCCATCAATAAGGAAAAAATAAACGCTGTCCCTACCAAAGCTCTCAAGGAAGAAATGAAAAAGATTACGTTAGAAATCTTCTATGATTGCTTTTAAGCACTTAATGAGTGGAAAGAAGGCATAAAAATATTTCAATACTACCCTCAGAATCGTGGAAAATATGAACCAAAATCTATTATATTTCCAGATGCAGATTCACTTATTACCGACCTCTTTTTTCAAAGAGGTTTAGTAGACACCATTTATCTACCCAATTTAAACACTCTTTAGAATTCCCAGCAGGATTTGTTCTGGAAATAAAAAATTACAAAGAATGATTTGCCAAGGAAAGAGAAATTTTATCAAAGTATTTAGCAGCTACCTCATCTTTAAAAAAGCAGAAAGTCTCAAAGAAATTGAAGTTTAGATAGCCAGAATAGCGCATGTACAAACTAGAATTGGCAATGGAATGTATCCAACAATAGATACTCCTCGCAATTATGATTTTTACTGGGATCTAGTAAATCAGTTCAATTTACAATATATCGAGGGAGTTTATCAACAATGTTTAAAGATCAACCCCGAATCTTTAGTGAAGATAAACTACAAAGGAGCAAATATGTTGATGACCTCAACATACAAAACACCCATATCTCCTGAATCATTCCAACTGATCAAACAATTTGAAGCATCTTTTTCAACTTTAGTTGGAGTATTCAATGAACTATTTGACCAATGGAAGCAAGCCTTCTGTCAACAACTACATCAATATCCACAACAACACTGTCCACAATATCCCTCAACATCTTAGAAGGAAAAAGAAAAAGAAGACAGTTCATTTAAAGATATAATCATCAAAGAATAAAAATCTTCAAAATGTAGGCCACCTATTGGCCATTATTTTCAATTAGATAGGCCATTTGTTGGCTACCAACAAAAGTAGATTCTTCAAGATCTACTTTTTTCTTTTGCTTTTGCTTTCTTGGACGTTAGCAAGCGCCCTTTTTCTATATAATATAAGATCTGAGCCTCGCTCAAATATTATAAAAAAAACTCTCAGTTAATCATATCTCTGTCTAAATTTTCTCTATCTCATTTCAAAGCCTTTAGATTGGCGTTCAAGAGAAAACGAGAAAAACATGTATGTTTAATTGTGTTTTTAGTTTTTTCATCAGAGTTATCTATTTCAATTCAGTTTATTAATCTATCTTATTAAATGCCTATTTGTACTATTTGTAGAAATATTCACTTAGCAATATTACATATTGAAAGAAAATTTTCACTTAGTAGAAAACTTATTAAAACTTTTACAGACAGTTATAATTATTTCAAACAAACTGAGGCTTCTTGAAAGTGTTTATAGAGTTGTTTTAATTCTAGTCTTTCTTGGTTATAGTTTTCCGTATTTCGATTTAGGATATCTTCAAATCTATAAAGAGTAGTTTCAAAAAATGAATTTTATAATGTTCTTGAAAGTGTTTATAGAGTTGTTTTAATTGTAGTCTTTCTTAGTTATAGTTTTCCGTATTTCGATTTAGGATATCTTCAAATCTATAAAGAGTAGTTTCAACAGCCTTAGTTTGTTTGAAATAATTATAAGTGTCTGTAAAAGTTTTAATAAGTTTTCTACTAAGTGAAATTTGTCTTTCAATATGTAGCTTTGCTAAATGAATATTTCTATAAATAGAACAAATAGGCATTTAATAAGATAAATTAATAAACTGAATTGAAATAGATAATTCTGATTACAAAATAAAAACACAATCAAATGTACCTGTTTTTCTCGTTTTCTCTTGGGCGCCAATCTGAGGCTTTGAAATGAGATTGAGAGAATTTAGCCAAGTATATGATTAACTGAGAGTTTATTTTTTCATATTTGAGCGAGGCTTAGATCTTACATTATATAGAAAAAGGGCGCTTGCTAATATCTAAGAAAGTAAAAGAAAGCAAAAGCAAAAAAAAAAAAACAGATCTTGAAGAATCTACTTTTGTTGGTGGCCGATAGATGGCCTATCTAATTGAAAATAATGGCCGACAGGTGGCCTACGTTTTGAAGATTTTTATTCTTCGATGATTATATCTTTAGATGAGCTGTCTTCTTTTTATTTTTCCTTCTGAGATGTTGAGGGACATTGTGGACAGTGGTGTTGTGGATATTGATGTAGTTGTTGACAGAGGGCTTGCTTCCATTGGTCAGATAGTTCAGTGAATACTCCAGCTAAAGTTGAAAAAGATGCTTCAAATTGTTTGATCAGCTGGAACGATTCTGGAGAGATGGGTGTTTTGTATGTTGAGGTTATCAACATATTTGCTCCTCTATAGTTAATCTTGACTAAAGCTTCGAGGTTGATCTTTAAATATTGTTGATAAACTCCCTCGATACATTGTAAATTGAACTGATTTACTAGGTCCCAGTCAAAATCATAGTTGGGAGGAGCATCTAGTGGTGGATACATTCCGTTGCTAATTCCAATTTGTACATACGCTATTTTGGTTATTTGAACTTTGGTTTCTTTAAGACTTTCTGCTTTTTTAAAGTTGGGGTAGCTGTTAAATACTTTGATAAAATTTCTCTTTCCTTGGCAAATCGTTCTTTGTAATTTTTTATTGCTAGAACAAATCTGCTGGGAATTCTGAAGGAGTGTTTAAATTGGTTAGATAAATGATGTCTACTATCCCTCTTTGAAAAAAGAAGTAGGTAGTGAGTGGATCTGCATCTGGAAATATAATGACTTTTGGTCCATATCTTCCACGATTATGAGGGTAGTATTGAAATATTGTTTGGTCTTCTTTCCACTCATTAAGTGCTTGAAAGCAGTCATAGAAGATTTATGAAGTAATCCTTTTCATTTCTTCTTTGAGAGCTTTGGTAGGGACAATTTTTTCCCCCCCCATATTGATGGGTTTTTCCAAAGTTTTCATTTTTGAATTTGATGGCTGCTTTTCGAGGACTTATTTGTACTGAGGCCTTAATGAAGGTTCTCTGAATTCAGCTAAGGCTTTTTCTGCTTCAATACGATTTGTATAACTGCAATGAATAATTGATGGTTTGTTATTAATATGGACGGCAACTTTATGCCATTCGTCATATATTCTAACCATGGGTCCATTAAAGATGACATAAACTTTGGATTCTTTGTAATCTTCTTTTTTCTGGGGATTGTGCTGGATAATGGGCTAGTGGTTGAAATAGTGGGTTCTGGAGTGTGAGGTAAGGCTATTTGGGTAATTTGTTGAGGAATAATAGGTTGGATATTTGGTCTTATACTTGGTGTTGGTTCAATAGAAAGCTATTGTTTTTCCAGGAGGGCAATGGTTGCTCTTAACTGATTTATTTCCTTAGTAACAACTCCTACTTGTCATTGTAGTTCTAATAATATAAATGGTGAAAATATCCCAAAAACAAGTATAAGAAATTCCCATTTAAACCTTATAAAAAAATTCTTAGAAAAAAGGCTTATAGACAACTTAAACCTAAGAAAAAAATATTTTCCTTAAAATAAGAAAACATGTAAATGTTGGTTATGTAAGGAAGAAGGTCATTATGCAAAAGAAATCAAAATAAATACAAAGAAAAATTAATATTTTAATTCAGCATTTAAATATAATTTAGAACCTAATGAATTTGTCTATGAAATTGATTCAACAATCTCTTCACTATGTTGTTATGAATTCCAAACTTTAGAGTCAACAACTGAATCTGAATACGACCTTTATTCAAGCGATTATTCATAATAAAAAAATCAATGCTTATATAGATACAGGAACTACTATTTGTATAGCTTCGAAAACATTATTACAGACTTGGAATAAACTAAATAATCCTTTACTAATAAGAAGCAGATGGAAGTATTAAATCTATTTGGTATGTCAGTTATTATAATAATATCATTATTGAAAATTACACTTTTATTATACCTTCAATTTATCAACAAGAATCAGGATTATCATTAATTTTAGGAAATAACTTTCTTAAATTATTTAATCCTTTTTGTCAATACTTACATTATATAGCTTTAAGAACACCAATAATAAAATCTTAAATAAAAAATCCATAATTCTTAAAATTCCCATATACCATACAACTTATTATAAAAATTTAAAGATTATAACAGAAAAATTAAATCAATTACAATTTTATTTTCTTAATAACTTAACTCTACAAACAGAAATAGAAACCTTAATCGAACAAGTTTGTAGTGAAAATCCACTAGATTCTAAAAACACACTAATAATCAATTAGTTGAAATAACACTAAAGAACCACACACAAGAAATTAATGTTAAAAACAATATTTCATATGCACAACAAGATGTACAAGAATTTATTAATGAATGTTCTGAATTATTACAAAAACAAGTAATAGCACCAAGCACTAGTAAACATTCAGCCCCACCCTTCAATGTAAATAATCATTCCGAACAAAAACATAGAGAAAGAAGAATGGTAATTAATTATAAAGAATTAAATAAAGCTATTATAGGTGATGCATATAAATTACCTAGAATAGACTATATTATAAATAGACTCAAAGGACATCTTTGGTTTACTACACTAAATGCAAAATCAGGTTATTGACAATTAGGACTACATGAAAATACAAAACCATTAACAGCCTTTACCTGTCCACCTCAAAAACATTATCAATGGAATGTATTACCTTTTGGATTAAAACAAGCTCCTAATATTTATCAAAGATTTATGAATAACAATTTAGAAGGATTAGAAGAATTTGCTTTAGCTTATATTGATGACATTATTATATTTTCAAATAAAGATAAGGAAGATCATTTAAAAAAGGTAAAAGAAGTTCTCACTAGATTCAAATATAAAGGAAAGGTAACAGAAGTTCTCACTAGATGCAAATATAAAGGATTAATTTTAAGTAAAAAGAAAATTAAATTAGCACAACAAAATATCGAATATTTAGGTATAGAATGTTTATCTTCTTGTTCCTGACAAACATTATTTGTTTGACCACATAATTTTGCCTATCTTTTCCATCATTTTTATACTCGTGATCGTCCCTATGGACCTCAACAAATCTTGTCATCCTCTTCCTCACTCTACCACATGAAATTCTTTCTTGAGACTAGTTAGGACTGGTTTGGCATAAGGATCCATAGCTTTCTACCCTTTTATTTTTGTCACTTTCTTTTCATCGACTTTCTCCTCCTTACATCGATCATTATGAGTAAAGATATCTGGAACTAACTTGCTCTTGTCATTGAACATCCTATAGTTGTCTCGCTATAATTCTTGTGAAAATGATCGAGCTTATTCTTCTCCTGTAATGTTAGTTCTTCAAGCAATATTTCTGACTTCATATAACATTCCCAGTACCTTAACCCTTCTTTTGTCTTTAATTATTGGGTTTAGACCCTTCAAATATCTAGCAACTTGTTGGTCGTCAGCCTCCATCAAGCCATTCCTCTCTGCTAGACTTATAAATATGAAGTATATTCATTTATAGATTTCTAACCCTAAGGAGAAAATATTTTTGTAATACTTTCTTCTTCGTATACTAAGTTTTTACTGGGTACTTTCCCCTGATGGTTACTTCTGGACTGAAATCTTTTCTTCTTTGCAGATGCTCTGCCCCTTAATTTGCATGTCACAGATTTCACGCTTTTTTTCTTCTAGAATCTCTATAGACTCAAAAAGATTCTTTAACATTCAAATTATTCTAAGAAAATGATGTTTACTTTTAACCTAAATTCATTGGTATCTTTGTCATCATTTCCATTCTTTTTGTATCCAATGTTTCTCACAGGTTTTGTGAAGAAATCATCCTCATCTTAATCTACCATATAGACCTATTGTCTATGCCCATGTGCAAGAATTGGTCTACAGATAGACTGTTCATGAGCTAGGCTTCTTTGATACACATCCTTTTGTTCTTTAAATTTTTGTTAGGACCAAGCTTAAAGTATCAAATCCATCTGCAAATTCAAAACGCTAGAATCTAAGATTCATTTGTTGCTCCAAAGTTCTCAAATGTCACCCTTTGATCTTGTACATCCTGTCGGGAGGCCTTTGGTCCCTGATTTATATCATGAGAGCTGTCGCCTACCACATCTATGTCACGTACCACCATTAGGTTGGCCAAGTCTTCCCGATCTGATACAAACTAATGTAGAAGATCTGATACAACATAATGTAGTGTATTAACATGAAACAAAGGCTAGCACTCAATTATGCATTTAGGATTTAATAAATAAGTTTTAGAATGGTGAAAAGTAAAGTCAAACTGAGGGAAAAGTCTGTACGTTATTAGGATTGTTGTTTTCTAAAAGAAATAGAAAATACATATTTATAGGATAGTAAATACAATAACAAGATTCATACTTAAATAAGAAAAGTCTTGGAATTTAAATGAAAAGACTTAAATAACCTTAAAATAACGCTTACCCTTTAAATTGAGGTCATTTGCTAGACATTCTACATAAGTTTAGTAGTTTACTTATACCTTGAAGGCTTGAACAGATTTTTTAAGTTGATATATGCAGGTCGACATACTTTATGTTAGTCTAGATCAGGGCTGGGATAGTGGCACCCATTTCTAACCAGTTCTGAAAAGGTTCACTATGCTACATAAAAATTCTGATATCAGTTGGTGTCTTAAGATATATGACTGGCATCATAACATCTACTGCTTCATTTGCTTTTTTGGGATAATGCTTACTGGCATCACCAATATTTTTGTTGGTTTTGATTTCATGGGAGTTAGTTGGGGGCATTGAATTACATCAGGTTTGTATATTTTTGTTTCCTTTGGAAGGCAAGGGGAGCCTTTCCTAATGCTGTTGAAAAATAGTAGTAGAATTTGTTCTTACTTTTGTTTCTTTCATTGAGTTTATCTAGTTATATGAAGCCTTTTACTTAGGAATTCTAGATTGGAGTGAATTGATTGGGATGTGTCTAAGTTTAGGCGAAGAGGTATCGATATTTAAGCTAGAATTTCAGTACGTGTTTTGATTTTGATGTAATTCAAAATTGCAGAACAATCAAAAGATGCATCCTGCTATGTATGACGATGTAACTCTTCTCACTGATAAGTTGTCGGACAAATTAAGATGCAGAGAGTGCCTTCCTGCTACGAATAAACCTCATCCGTGCTCTAATTGCAAGTCTGGAAAAAAACCAATGAGCCCTTCCATGAAAAATACTGAGAAAGACTTCAAGGACCAAAAACTTGTGAATGTTGATTTCTCGGCCACAAACGTAAAACTTGGCCAATCTGGGGATGAACATTTTAAACTGCATGTTCCTTTAGGGACTGGCTTTCAAGCTGAAGTTCCTGAATGGATTGGCATCCCTTCTCAGAGTGATTCCAAATGGCTAGGCATACAAGTACTGCCTTTGGATAATGGAGACCACATGGTCCCGTTGGAAAGGGATCCTATTGGAAAGGGCAGACCTGAATCGTGTCATTGCCCA
The DNA here is from genome assembly GCA_026770325.2 of Erythroxylum fimbriatum. Lineage (NCBI taxonomy): Eukaryota > Viridiplantae > Streptophyta > Magnoliopsida > Malpighiales > Erythroxylaceae > Erythroxylum > Erythroxylum fimbriatum. The sequence continues at coordinate 184,079 of JANZLH020000424.1, forward strand.
TATCCAGGCTCTGTTATATGTGTTCGATTTCATATTGCCGAGAAAAGAATGAAGTTAAAGATTGAACTAGGCCCATTATTTTACCGGTGGAAATTTGACCACATGGGTGAGGAAGTTTCACTTAGATGGACTGATGAAGAAGAATTAAAATTCAAGGATATGGTGAGATCTAATTCCCCATCACAAGGCAAGTGCTTCTGGGACTATGCACACAGGTATTTTCCTAAAAAGCCAAGGACGGACTTGGTAAGCTATTACTTCAATGTACTTCTTGTTCAGCGTAGGAGCTACCAAAACCGTGTGACTCCAAAGGATATTGATAGTGATGACGATGACTCAGACTTCGGATCTTTCAGTGAAGGTTTTGGGCATGAAGCAGTCAGGGTTCCTAGTGCTAATTTACTGATATGCAAGGAAAATAAGCAACATACTGACTTTGAACAGATAGGAAGCTTAGCTAGTTTTCCTTCACTTTGACCAGACATGCTACTGCCCATTTTGCACCCATTTTGTAGAACTTTCGGACAGTTCTTGTACTCGTATTGAAATAGCAGTTTGGATGCCCCTGAAATTCTTGGTAGCTTAACAATCACTATTTGAGTAATGAGAAATTGAGCAGACACAGCAAGGAAGCTGAGGCTAGTAAATTTGGGTTAATGATGACGGGGAAAAAGTGCATATCAGACCTTGCCCCTTTGTTGCCGTAGTTCAGAAGGATTTATTTTTATTTTCACCAGTTGCTGGGTTCTAAGATCCCCTGGAGGAGAAGCTGGGGAATAAGCAGGAACCTTGAAAATTGGTACTTCAGTTTTCTGTGCGTCGTTAAGTTGGGAATGTGTTTCCTTGACATTTCAGATCCTTGCATCATTGCCTTGAGGCTGGCCGTGCTGCTTATGTCACAGCCCTTCTTTCTGATCGATATTCATAACTTAGTATGCCACTTGGTTTACAGGTGGAAGATGAAGATCAGTGTATTCTGAAAGTGCTGCTCAAGTTCTTGTACTTGTATTGAAATAGCAGTTTGGATGCCCCTGAAATTCTTGGTAGCTTAACAATCACTATTTGAGTGATGCGAAATTGAGCAGACACAGCAAGGAAGTGAGGCTGGTTAATTTGGGTTAATGATGACTGGGGGAAAAAGTGCATATCAGACCTTGCCCCTTCGTTGTCGTAGTTCAGAAGGATTTATTTTTGTTTTCACCAGTTGCTGGGTTCTAAGATCCCCGGGAGGAGAAGCTGGGGAATAAGCAGGAACCTTGAAAACTGGTACTTCAGTTTTCTGTGCGTCGTTGAGTTGGGAATGTGTTTCCTTGACATTTCAAATCCTTGCATCATTGCCTTGAGGCTGGCCGTGCTGCTTATGTCACAGCCCTTCTAAGTTTTTCTGATTGATATTCATAGCTTAGTATGCCACTTGGTTTACAGGTGGAAGATGATCAGTGTACGGTACAGAGAAAGGTGTTGTAAGTGATCTTACAAGGTTACATTACTTGATATTGATACCTCTATTCGATTGTTTGAACATTTCCCCTAGATTTTTCAATATTATGAGCATTTTATTTATTCACATCTTTATATATTAAATAAATAAATATATATTTTAAATAAAGCAAAAGCAAAAAGGTTCGATAAATTTGAAAAAAAAAACCAAGTCATCAACAGAATTGAAAAGAGAGGGATTTGATCTTCGCACAACGGATTAGCAATCTGCCACTTTAGTTCACTAAGCCATCTCTCCCAATTCAAACATTGGGTTCATTGATACATCTTGATGACTGTTTCTTTCAACTCAGCTTATGTTAACATGAAGACTCACTTCAGAACCTTGTTCAAAGTATTGGGAAATGACATTAGATCAGTCATTATTATCAATTAAGGTTAATTAAAATAAGACAGTGTAATTTGGATTCAGCATTAGAGCAAATCTAGAGGTTCTGTAATTTGACAATTAGCTGTGGTCTATTCTTTGTACGTTTTATTAATATTAATAATCCAGATTGAATTAGGATATCGTACAAACAGATGTAATTATATATTATTCACAAATTGTCATAAAAAGAATATAAAAGTTGTTAAAGCATTGATGAATGGATCTGATAGAATATATCAAAGATGTAAAAAACTACAGGTAGAAAAAAATTTGGAAATGATTAGATGTTATGAAGCTTATCATTTGCGTGGTGGAAGATAAAATTAAAACTTGCAGGACTAAAAATAAATATTGATTTGGCAAAATTCTAAAAATGATAGAATATTACGAAAAAATTTTTCTTTTGTATATAGAAAAACTTCAAAAACAAATTATGGATATGCAAAATATGATAGAAAATTGAACAAATTAGAAATAGAAAATAAACCTAATAAAAATCCTATGGAAAAATAGATATTTGATCTAATTGTAAAAATGAAAATAAAGGGGATCGGAGTAGATCGAGCATCTGTATTTTTTATTCGATTAATTATGATCAAATGACTAAAAGAAGTTTTGAAATGTATTTGTTGTCCAAAAATACCAAATAATATCTTATGAAATAATTGGAAAAGTTATTTCCTAAAAGAATATTAGCTCCAGTATCATAAAAATAAAATGGCGGATATTTTATTAAGAATGATCCTCATAGGATTTGGGGTTGATGAATTACCTTGGATAAATGTATTTTATTGTTAGAAATATCTAATCCTATTATATTTTTTAAGGTGTCATCATATTGTAAAGGAACTTGTAAAGGAAAACAACTTGCTTTATATAAACAAGAATCAAATCTCTTTAATTTTTGATATTATGAAAAGCTTAGATCTGATAAGATCTTCTCATGATTAAGATATTTGTATTTGATATTTTTTTGATTTGATGATTTTATATTGCCAAAATTTAATTTTACCTTGTTATTATATGTTATGTTATGAATTGAAAATGAAGGGTTCAATTTAAAAATAACGTGAGGCACTAGTTTTCTCGAGCAAGTTCAACCTTATAAAATAACTCAATATGGAATGCAACTCTCCTATAATAATAATATAATATATATTTCTCAATAATGACTAGTCTTACTAATATTTATATTCCTATTGGAATAATTTATAAAGATTATATAGCTTAATACTTTGTTGCTTATATAGATAGTGGAGCCAGGTCTTGTTTATGTAAAGCAAGTTATGAAA
>JANZLH020000424.1:187340-198361 GCA_026770325.2 Erythroxylum fimbriatum
TATTTTCGTTTGAACTAGCTAACTTTACCGTTAGAGATTCCTCGTGGGAACGATATCCGCTTACCGCTACTGCATTAATTTGTTTTAACGGGAGTGTTTTCTTTTATATTTGGTTGCAGGCGACAACATCACCAATGAACTATATAGAGGTAGCTTTGTGATCAAGATATGATTCATCATCATAAAGTAATTAAGGAGAATGTTCTGTTGTTCTCGATTATTATTGATTCGAGAAATCCTTATCCAAGGTGGAATGTCGCTTTGTAAATAGTTTACAAATGTTATTAATTGAATCAATAGCAAATGAGAAAGAATTAACATGATTGGACTAAAAAAGAGTAGGCATTAATTCCATGCTCTATCTAATCGAAACATTGTATGATGAAATGGTTGAATTATACGAAAAAATTATGCACAAAAAGGTTAGTTAAAATCACTTTGACATTCCTATATATTTGGGTGGTTATAATGCGTTGCTAGATGCTAATATTGATCTATCATTATAAATTGTTTGGAAAATTAAAGATAAATTAAAAGGATTTTTAATTTATCTAATTCTAATTCTAATTCTAATTAGGGATTATAATTATAATTTGTAATCATTGCCAACATATTTGGGAACCTAATAGGTCACATTAAAGAACGGATTGAAAAGAACAAAGATATTTTAATCAAGCTGGACTTATTGTAAAGTTTGAAAAAATTTATGATTAAATATGAGATATTTAATAAATAAGGATCAATATGAGATATTAGATCTTATTTGGACATAATCGATATTTAATTAGAATTATTTATAATTCTAATTAAAGTTTAATTGAAATTGAAATTTAATTTCAATTAAAATACTAAAACGTCCAAAACTCATTATAAATTGGCTTAAGCTCTAATGGAGCTAACATTTTTTGCGTAACCCTCTCTATAAGAGTTACAGAGTTCTCTCAACTTGTTATGTAGATACCATTAGAGATCAGACACCTGTGTGACTGTGGTGGTTGAGATAGATCAGTTTAGGACAATAAATCAAATATTAACTCATATATAGAATAATTGTTATATCTTTAATACTTCATACATATCAGATATCTCACTTACTAAATACTTTTATCTTGTTATTCATATAATTGGATTAGAATAGGTAAGCAACTTTTATATATATATATCTATATATCTACATTTTTAAAACTTAAGTTGTTATCTTTACACATCCAAACTAAATTTTCTTTAGGACTATTATATCATCAACAACAAAAAATAGGAACCGTTGTTCCTTATGAACTGAATGTCTTTAAATACTCCCAATGAAGAAGACAGCTGTACTCCAATAAATGATCTTGTAGACATGATAAATTTATAATCATCTACATAATAAACTAATTAAATTAGTCATGAAAGTGAATATTTCAATATCTCATAACCTTTCGACTATACATGTATTAATCAATGCATTAGTTCTATTTGGAAATATTGTCATAAGATTTGAACTTTTAAAACTTCATCTTACTTTAACTACTTATCTTAAGAACCATTTTCCTAAAAGTATGAGTTGAAACAAATATTTTGTTCAATGAGGTTTATATCCAACTCTTTTAGATATCTCATAACTTTCTATTTTCTAATTTAGTTTTAAATTTGTTGGATAATATATTCTTAAACTAAGCACCACATCTATAAATAACTAACTTAAACTCTTTTAAAGTATTACCATTCTATATTTAATATGGAATCTTGCTAATTTATTTAATTGAAACTATCAAAGACAAATTGTAGTACTAGGTATAACTATAAAAGAAATATTGCATAACACAATATCCCATATTGCACATCCCTCCTTACAAAAAACCATACAATTATAGAATTTAGTTGTGGAGATATTCACTAAAGAATATTATTCCCTATAGAAAACCAATAAAATTCAAAACTCATAACATTGATCTCATCAAAGTATTTCAGCATTATCAATGCTGAATTTTTATTTATGTTTTTAAAAATTAAGTTAATATTTTATTTAACATATATGACTCTATCATATAAAGTCATAGTAAACTAATATGTAAATTAATGAAATGAAATTATTCATCCTTTTAAGAATTATTTTTTTAAAAGGTAAAAATGAATTTATACCAATAAAAATTGATGAACATCCAAAACAACTCCACTCAACTAACTACTAGCAGCACTTTAACCTTTGAGAAACTAGAAAACTGAAGCATAAAAAACATTAAAGATAAGAATAAAGACATTTATAATTAGTTGTTAGTTCCTTTAACAAAAGCCCATGCCCCTCTTTATAAGTTCTAGTTATATACGAAATTAGGGCTCAATCCAGGATCCATTCCTCATGCCATAACAACTTTCCTTACCTATCCAATTAGTATTTTAGGAAATGACTATATCCCTCTTTATAAGTTTTAGTTATATGCCAAATTAGGGCTCAATATTGGATCTATTTCTCATACCATAATAACTTCCTTTATCCATCTAATAAGTATTTTGGGAAATGACTTTGACACTCACTTAAGCATTCCTTTGTATCCTCTAGTTCATCTCAATCTAAATTGTACAAAATAGAGCTCCAAATTCCATCCTAAAAAAATACAGTTCTTTCTTTTGGGATATCCTTATAGCTTATTCAATTATGCTTTACCACTTATTACTATTAAAATAAATTTACAAAGAGGTTTTGTCAAGTCTCATATTCTAAAAGGGATTGAAAAACTGAAGAATAAGTGGTACATAGACTTAATTCCATCATTACAAGGCACAAAGGTGGGTTAACTTGATATATTCTTAGAGTATATGTTGTAAATAGCATAGATCTAATAGCTAGCCATAGGATGAAGAAAGTGTAAGGGATATGCTTTGGTTCTAGAACAGTTTATGCCAAGAAACCTTATCTTTAATTCTAAGAAAGTATGTCTTAGTTAAGTCAAGGTATCTTCCTGGTCAGTGTTAGGGGTGTAAATGTGGCAAGCCCCTTTAAAGCATATATTGGCCAACTCCATATACCCTCACCTTTGATGTCCTCAATGTTATACGTTAGAGTTGACATAATCTAACATTGAGAAAATTAAATTCTTAGAGCTTATAAAGTGGCCTAGGGGTATGCCAATTGTCAAATTAAAATGAGGTTCACTTACTATTACCAATTTCATATTTGAGAACATAGATCACTAAGTCGCTCATCAACATAATTTGTCTCAGAGTCCATAAGGTACAAGCTTTGGTTTTTAGTTTTCATATGCTGTTACCTTTTAAAAAGTATATATGTATCCATTTAACCTAAAATAACTCCTTATCTATACATGGCTTCCATATCTTCTATAAAAGGAGAATTTTTATTCATAACCTAATGGAATTTATCCAAAGATCTTCATTCTCCTTTGGCAAACATATATTAGGCCATTTGACCCTTTCCACCATTGGTTTCTTAATTTGCCTCAGCTATAGAAACTTTCTCAAATTCTTTTAAATGGACTTAATTATTGAATTTGGAATTGCTAAGTGAGTGCTCCAATATATTTGTATTTATGAGTATGCGCGTCTCTCTCTCTCTCTCTATATATATATATATATAGAGAGAGAGAGAGAGACACGCGAGAGAGAGAGAGAGAGAGGACAACTATAATTAATTAGCTCTAACCTTAGTAACACACACACACACACAAAAATTAATTACAGCCTTCCTCTATAATAAAGAACCTTGCTACAAAAACTCTCTTTTAGATAGAATAAATGAATGGTTTGTCATCTAAGCATTGTAGTCTCTTTGTATTAATTAGGATCCTTAAGTACTTGAAAGAGAATTGTTTATATCTAAAGCAATTGATAACTTTTAGGAGCTATTTTGTTGCATTACAATTAGTTGAGATGAAGAAGCTACTTTTGGAGGGATTGTAGTCCAGCCTTTATTGTTTACTAGATGCCCTTAAAGGCTTAATATACTCACATTCTTTAAAAAAAAATCATAAATTAGACAGTGAATACTTATTTTTCTTTTAGCTCAAGGTTATTCAGGAATAGGTACCAAAGAAAAAGGAATATACTAGGTTCAAAGGGGCTCTCTTATGGATAAATGCATTAAAAGATAGACAATTTAGCTTAAACTCAGTTCATAAGTTCCTTTACTATCTTCATGCTTATGCAAATCTTAATATAACCTTAAAAAAATGAAATTTAAGTTTTGGAAATTCAAAACCAAAGAAGGTGACCATATAAAAAAAAATTGGTTGAAACCTTAATTCATCATAGGATCACATAATATAAATCAAACCAAAGTATAAATCACTTTAAAAAAATTCTATTTTATATTATTCACAAAATCAAAATTTGCATATCAATTAGTTAATAATTCTCTGCCACTAATATTTCCAACCAATATCATCTCAAGTTATGGATATACTCATGTCATTAACTCAAAACTACTAATTAAAACCTAACACAACCCAAAAATAACACTAACTTAAAACTTACAACCTAGAAATACAAAATTGAAAATTTATAAAAATTTGAAACTTTTAATGAAATTATAAAACAATAAAAAATTTCAATGCACTTATAAAATAATCAAAGGTCACCCCTCACACTTAGAATAATAACACTTTTAATATTGTGTGTGAAGAATTAAAAAGTAAAAAAGAATCAAGAAAACCCTTTAAACACCCAAACTATTGCATTATAACTTTTAGCCTTTAATCAACCATATCATCATCTGCATAAATCTAAATAAAATATTGGAGGCTCATAACAAACTAAGATTGCATTAAACTTCCAATATATATAAGCCAATAGTAAAAAATAAAAACAACATAAACATAAAATTAGTTAAAATATAACAAAATCAATAAAAAATCCTAATCCTATCTACATATATGCACGAATGGTAAGCCTAAAGTCACTAAGGTGGTAGAGGTGGATAAATCATTGTAAATGAGCTCAAATAGTTTATATCTTAGTGTCCATCATTTTCTTATAGTCTATCTATATATGACGCAATCAAAATCCTCAATGGCCACTTGATAGTCCCTATGTGCTCTCTTTTTGGCCTCAACATCTTTTTCATCATTATTCATCCTAACATCTTGCTCTAGGTATTTAAGGAATTCTCTATATAATCGATATGGATTGATACACTTATTGTTGTCCCAGTTACACCCAAACAACCTCATATGATCATTATTAGTGTAATTGGAATCCTCGGTCTTCACGTCTCAAAATCAAAGATAGCCACCCCTAGCAACCTATATCAAATCATTGCATTGATAAACTATGGAGTAAGGGATGACAAAAGGTGTTGAAGCGTCACCTATATTGTCAAAGAGCAAATATAAGAGGTAAATATAAATCATCCATAATTGATTTAACTTGTTAGATTGAGGTTAGATGTTATAGCTCAATATGTAACCTAGTAATGGTTAGATGGCTAAGTACTTGCATAAAAAGTGCATCCATCCTGTCAAGTATGTAATCCCCAGTCCGAACTTGTATATTGTCTCACTTTACTCCCTTTTATAATTCCTTAATGTCCTAAAACTATGAAAACTTAATTGCCTCCCCTCCAATGGAGGCCTTAGGTGCTCCTCTATGTTCTCCTCTAAAATAATCACCATAGTGCCTCAGATGTAGGAGATAAGGGCCTAGGAATTTGGATTGTTCTCATCTCATATGTTGTCATAAACTCCTTCACCAATTCCTGATAATAATCTCTATAAGGAGTCAAGTAATCCTAATTTAAACTCTTTATCATATTCTAAATCTTGAAAGACCTAGTCAACATTAGGGATAATAGTGTTTTCCACAACTACATGATCGTTACTCATTTTATTATATAGGAATCCCACTCATGGAAATGGCATCCTTCCGCTCTACACAAAATAGTCATAAGCTAACTATCCCATAATGCGCAACTTCAATAAACAAACTCGTTGTGCAACACTTCTTTCAACGCCACAAATAACTCGAATATGTCCACACAAACTCCCTATCCCACAATGACAAGCCAAAATTAACACAATCTTATGATTAGTAGTACACATAATCCAATATATCTTAAATAAGCTCTAAATCCAAATCTTAATGCACTCTTACTATAAATATTGATTAAAGAAATTACTTACATATTTTAGAATACAAAATCCACAGAAGAATGACTCCTTAATTAATTGAAATAATAAAACCCCCACTTTCTAATGTTTGAAGGTTTAAATGATAGGTAATGAGATGGGTTTTGTGTAAAGAAATGATATAGTGTTTAACAAGTCAAAATTGATGCAAAATGTCAATATTAGGCCAAAAATATAAGATTAGAGGTGAAAGGGAAGAGGGTTTGAAGGAAAAGTCATATTTTTTCTATTTATATTTTGGCGTCTAGGATGAAACTAATACCGAATACACATTATAACTAGCTCTAGTTTTATTATGGAACTTCAAGAGTTTTACCTTATTATAAGATCAATCTCAAACACACTTTAATAACTAGTTTAGATTTAGTTTGTTTCTAGACAATACCTACGTTGTTTTAAGATTGCCTATCTAGTTCCATAATGCGAATTGGTTATGCTTTATATTCCCCTAAATAATGCTTGGCCTTGATTTTTTCATCTCTTTTTCCCACTATTTCTCTATCCCTATTATCTTTGGCTTATGAATTATGATATGTATGCATGATTTAAAAAATAAAAATGCAAAAACAAAATCCAAACACTTTTAAAAAATTAATGAATAAACTATGTTTATTAATCAAAGCTAACAGAAAATCTCATAAGTTCAATCCTCCACACTTAAATATGGTATTCCTATGCAAAACAATTATGATAGTAAGATCAATCAAAGGAAATAATAAGGTTAAGAATTATGTGAAACAACACAAAAAGAAAGAAAACATAACTATAATAAAAAGGTTAGAAATGATAAGTTGGCTCTTAAGAAGTGTTTCTTTAAATGTCTTTTAACTAGATGCTCCATTAAGGTCTTTACTCATCTCAGTTCACCCTTAGGACGATTAAGATTCGCTTCCTACACACAACACACAAGGGAAAAAAAGGGATCTATATAAGTATCTCCTAAGTGTGCAAAATGCCAATTAGCAGATAAAGACTCCAACTCTTGGTTATGCGTTTCTTTGGTATAAGGAAAAGGATTAAGCGCCATTTTATCATAGAAACACTATCATTCTTAATATGCTCCTCCTCTTTGTTGTTAAGTCCTAAAGCTTCTATTGGTTTCACCAAATTATCACTAATATCCTTAGGAATTTTATTCACACTAGGGTTAAGTACATCAGTCCTAAGACAATCTTCATCTAGGATAAGAGGTCTTTTTACTGTTTGAAAGATGTGAAGCTTTACTCTCTCTTAGCTCACCCTAAGTGTAATCTTACATTAATAAAATTAATAAATGCCCCACCAGTAGCCATGAAAGGTATCCATAAGATGACTAGAATCCCCAACCATGCCCATTACTAAAATGATAGCTAGAAAGATTAATGTCCTTACTTTCATAAGTAGGTCCTTTAAAAGATATTTCATGGAAAAATCTACCAGCTAGATTTATACTAAAGCCTAAGTCACATAAACAATTAATAGGTTTTAATTTGGACCACGTTTTCGAAGCCCAACATCCGGAGTCATAAGCCTTGTGCTTATTACCCTGTAGGGTCATTAGTCATCCTTCACAAGAGTGGTGTGCCCACACTAGCCAATTATCAAAATCACAACTTGACTTCTTCAAAAAAATTGCAGCTCTAAGTCTCTAGTTTGATTTGAAACAAAAATCATTTCAATTGGAGCTCTAAAGCTCAAGATATACTTAAAAAGTTAAAGCGTGCACATACTCCAAATATGCTCTCCTAACCGACCCCTCACTTTCTCTAATGCAAACTTTCTCAAAATAACTCCAAAAGATACCAATTTTTATTGAGAGGTAGAGACATGTGTTAGGAATCTATTGGTCTAAGAATCACTTCATTTGGAGGTCGGATGAGGGAGTTATGCCCAAAAGAATATAACATGTTTATACCCTCAATCGATTTGTACATATCTTGGCGCGATTGCCATATATTGGCGCGATTGCCTGACCCCTTGGCCTCCCTGGAGGAATAGCCTTCTTTGTAACTCCAGAAATGCCCACCTCAGTGACTGGCTTGGTTTCCACTATTTTTGCTCTCTTCGGGGTGTGTAACTGCGACCCCTCTTGCCTCGGTACCTGGGGACAGTCCCTGATCATATATCCCTTCTCCCCGCATCAAAAGCATGCTCTAAGTAACTTGAAGCACTCTCCTTTATGAAGTTTCCCACAATGCTCATATTAGGGGTTTGTGTATCTATTTCTCCCCGTCCTTCCAGTGCGTCCCACACTTGAGGCTTACCCTGAAACTGCCCTTGCCTAATTTTTCTTGGCAGGGCCACTACTTCCCACTTCACTTTGAGTATGGTAACTCCTTGTACTCCTCTCAGGCATTGGAGCACTCATTCCCTTCTTAGAAGACTGCTCTCTGTTCTTCCTCTTCCTGTTTACTTCATTATTTATATTCTCCAGTTTTTCAGCCTGGAGTGCAGCATCTACCAACTGCTGGTAGTCACAGAAGTTGTGGACCAGGACTTTCTCCTTGATCCCCAAATGAAGTCCTCCCTCGAACTTGCGGCACTTATCCTCCTCATTAGCAACTATGTTGGCAGCATACCGTGACAGCTGAGTGAACTTCAGCTCATATTCACTCACACTCATATCCCTTTGTGTGAGATTTAGAAACTCCATAGCCTTCTCTTAACCATAAACCGTGGAGAGATACTTCTTCCTTAACACTTCTTCAAAATATTCCATGACAACACTGGAGGCATAACCTGACTGTGGGGCACTAATTCCCACCAATGAAGTGCGTCCCCCTGTAGCAAGCTCACTGCAAAATTCAGTTTCTCCTCATCAGAGCACTTCATCTGAATTAGGACCCTCTTGGTCCTCTTCAACCATTCTTCAGCCTCTTCCAGATTTATAGTCCCATTGAAATCTACAGCTCCATACTTGCAGAGCTTATCATACTACCCACTCCTCTCTACTGGAGCTGACAGCGGAACTTGTGACCCTTGGCCCATGACATAAGTGAAAGCCTGGGCAAAGGCTTGAAAGAACCGCAGATCCATGGTAGGCATAGGAGGAGGAGGCGGTGGCACTTCATGCTGCACACTAGGTGCCTCAAAATCAGGAGCAGAGTGTGTGCCCGCATCTTGCGGGACATAGGATTCATCTGTGCTCCCTTGGCGAGAGCTAGATCGAGTCACAACTCCTCAAGTTCTCTTTCGAGGCGGCATTTTCACTCCTTCAATATAAAACCATTGAAAACCTTTAGTTCATGCAAAACAATTTTCAAAGTAGGCAAAACAATTCAAATCGTACGAAACAATTTCAAATCATGTGAAACAATTTAAAACAATGCAAGTTATTCCTTTAAAACAATGCACATTCACTTAATGTCTTAAACTACCCTTTTCATGCCTAGGATACTCCTAAACCTAATCCCAAACTTGGATCTAAATCTCGTTTCTCTGATACCATAAGATGTTAGACTCCATTTTCGGAGCCTAACATTCGAAATCATGAACCGGAATTTACAAATTGACTTCTTCATATAATTTGTAGCCCTATGTCTCTCATTTACTCCAAATCAAAAATCATCTCATTCGGATGTCTAGAGAAGAAATTATGGTCAAAAGAAATAAGACTGTTCAATTTGCAATTTCTCTCGGTTGTTCAGACCAATACTAACTTCTATAACTATCGCCTTCATCCTCTGTACTTAAGTCACAGATGGATCAGATGGATCAAATGGAGTAAACGGATCAAACGCATCTACGCAAGACACAAACGAAGTACACGCGTCTAAGCAAGATGCATACGGACGAAGGACACGCGTCTAAGCAAGACGAAGACGGACGAAGGTCTTAAGTCAAAGCTGAGCTTTGACTCAGACGGAGGACTTAGACTAAGACTGAGTCAGACGATGGATTCGGTTAAAGCTAAATCAAACAATGATTTAGTCAAAGTTGAGCGTTGACTCAGATGGATGGATTATCAGACGCAGGATTCAGCCAAGCTAAATCAGATGATGATCCAGTCAAAGCTGAATCAGACGATGGATTTAGCCAAAGCTGAATCAGATGATGATTCAGTCAAAGTTGAGCGTTAACTCAGATGCATTCAAAGTTGAGCTTTAACTCAAACGGATGGATTATCAGACGTAGGATTCGACCAAGCTGAATCAGACGATGATCCAGTCAAAGCTAAATACGATGATGGATTCAGCTAAAGCTGGATCAGACGAAGATTCAGTCAAAGCTGAGCTTTGACTCAGACAGATGGATTATTAGACGAAGGATTCAACCAACCTGAATCTGACTATGATTCAGTCAAAGCTGGATCAGACGAAGGGGATTTCTAGGGGTCTTCTTCACATCAACTAAAGTTCTAAATCACTAACTACAATCTCCAAAGAATCTCCAATGGTTCCTACATCCATTCTAACATTCCTTTCTCTCATAGTCTTTCCAAATTCGCTTCTTCTAATGCGATATCACTCTTTAAATATTCAGTTAGTCATTTGGTTGTATTAAACTCCCAATTCTCAACTTAAATGACTTATCTTTAGTATAGTTGTTCTATAAAAATATACCTCCTATGCAGTATCACCCCCGAAATCATAACACAATTTCGACACTTATGAAAAACTTGAACATGCAATGAAAAGACTTGGATAGTCATGGACAAAACACCAACATATTTCCTTAATATCAAAATATAAGAATTTTTACAAAGTTTTAATGGGCATTTTGAGCCACAAATACAATCATAATCCAAAAATTACAAAGTTTACATAAACTAGAACTTGCTCAAAATGCGACTAAAGCCTTATTTTACAAAACTAGCTTAAAAATACTATCAAAAGTGGCGTGATGCCCTAACCCTTGACTACTCGATCTCTTGCTCCTCACCTGAAGATGGGACGGAAGGGGAGGGGTGAGCTTGAAGTC
>JANZLH020000424.1:198802-212907 GCA_026770325.2 Erythroxylum fimbriatum
AAAAATTTGACAATAATAAAATAAAACATAAATTGAAATTTACAAAATCACTTACTAATGTTTCGTGCATAATTCATAAGCATAATTACATGGTGCGATGCATGGCACTATTTATAATAATTAATTTTGCTACAGTGCCATGCATCAATTATGCTACAGTGTATGGCACTGTAGCATAATTAATAATAATTCAATTATGCCACACTATAGTATAATTAATTAATTGTAATTAGGCATAAATTGACTTGCAAAAATTAATTAATGTATAGTAGTTTTTCACTTGCACATAATCAGCTAAATATAAAAACGCTGCTATTGTGTAGTTTTTCAAAAATTTAGCTCTTTTAGATAAATCTATTAGTTATTCATCTTTTTATCAAACAAGAATTTCAGCTGTTTGAAATGTCAAAATGTAGCGATCCCTTGTTCACCAAGCGCAGCCAAAGCATGGGAGAAGCATAAGCTAATGTTATAAACATTTTATAGAGTTTTGTAGCTGCTAAGAACCGACAAGACAGGCTTATATAAATAACTAAATATTTGCAATGTTCTTTCGAGCGTAGCGGACCACGGTGACAAAAGTTTGAGCTATCGACTCCATTCATTGATAAATCTAGTCCTTAGCAACAACTGGAGTTTTGAGTACTCCCATGTTGGGGCCCTCAAATCCTCTGGCCCTAACTTGTGCCAGAGAAGCCAAGAGTACCTAGGCCAGAGGATCAGGTCCCATGTTGGGTAACTCGCTAATACTCCGTATCCATTATCCATCTTCCTTGACGTAAGTAACCCCAAAAGTTCTCTGATAACCTAGAGTATTCTGTATTTCAACCTTAAACTCGTAATTTTTAGAAAGGATGAAGCATAACAAATGGAAAGGCAGAGCTATTCTGTTCTAGTAAGTAGTCATTATGATAACCTTAATGCCCAGCTCTTTATGTTAAAAAAAGATAGTACCCAGGTGGCTGGGTACTATAGAGGATTTTAATTGAGTTTGGTTTTTAAGTTTTCCTTTGGGTTTTATAGAATCAATTGCTACGAAATTTAATAAAAACCTAAATGACGAAATACGACTCTTGAAAAGCAGCCAAGTCCAATCCCAGTTTTTAATTAAAGATTGGGCGTTAAACCAATTTCTGAAGCCCACTTCCAAAGGCCTTGGAATATAAACAAAGAAGTGAATCTTCGTTGAACATCAAATAGATATTAGTTTCAGATAAATAAGTAAAGATTAAAGAAAAGAACTTTTTATAGTTTTAGTTTTTGTTGGGATAAAATAAAATTTAGAGAGAAATGGTGCTTTGACAAGCTTAAATTGAACGGAAGTCTACTAAGTGACAAACAAAAAGCATCTCCGATAAACTTGGTGCTTGAAAGTTCAGACTCAATTAACCAACAAAAAGTAGGCTAAGTGCTATGTAACCCACTTAAGCAAACGATAATTGAACTGGACATCAAATCTCAATAAAGCCGTCTCTTGCCTAACAAGGCACAGTGAAGAGGCTACATCGAAATGGGGCCACTGCAAATAAATAATTCAGACGACCTACCAACCCAACCCAAGGGGGGCAGATTGAAATAAATAGGTGGTGGTGAAGGGACGATGGGCGTTTCTTGTTATTTCTATTTAGTGTGTACCACAAGAAAGATATTATGGTATTGACCCTGTTAGACCTTTGAGTAGTGAGAAAAGTTATGAAATAATAACTTGCACGGGTCTGTGTCTTACCCATGTTCCACAACACACCTACGTGTCTTGCACCTATGTTCAACTGACTAGGAAGCATTGTTAATCATTATAGAATATGATCTTAACATATGACACTACATTCGGCTGGTGTTAGTGGAAAAGTTTAGGATTTAAGTTCCAAATCAAATCATGTCAATGTAAAAGCTAGTCTAACACCAGTTCTCAGAATAATCATTCTAAGGGTGGGTGGGCTGAATTACAAATTTAATTTCCTTAAAACTCTTTTATGTTATTCTATCTTATAAATACTCCTATTAGGGTTCTTCATGAGAGACTTGGTAGGACTTAGTTCTAGCATTTCTTATCATCAATGAGGGATTTGAAGCAAGCTCGGAGGAGACTGTGACAACTTCTTTAGTTATTTCTTTCCTAGCTAATTTCTTTCTTTTATATTAAGATTGATTTATTTTAGTTTTAATTTCATTCTGTTTAGTAGATAAATAACCTAGTTAGTGTTAGATATATAGTTTGTGATAAACTATTAAATTATTAATGCATGATTTGGTTGTCTATTAGATGTATTTATTGAATTTATTCTTAATTGTTGAGTTTGTGATTGGTCATGATAGATTCATTCTTATGGATTGTTTAAAGGATTGAGAGGTAAAGTAAAATCCATATACTATAAGAATAAATACCTTAAATCTGGAGAACATAAGCATCCTAGACTATTATGACAACAAAACAATTAATTAGGCTTAATGATTTTAATTACATTAAATTGCACATCCAGAGGTGGTAGTTACTTAGTGAAATATATATACCTATGTGCCTCAAGAGAGGGCATAGATGCATTAATTTAATTGTTATTTCATCCTAAATAATCAATCTTACATGAGAATTGGAATTTCACTTGAGTGAACACTGAAGCCCTAACCTTTTTATTATATTATTTTCATTACTTTAGTGATTTAATTGTTTTTAAAATTTTTGTTTTCTTTATTTTATTTATTTGTCTAAGATTAATAAACATAGTAATAAAGTCCCCACATGATCAATACATTTTAATAATTTATTATTGACTATATACACTTACAAATAGGTTTGATTAGGCTCCAACCAAAGCTATCCCTTAAATTTTGGAGAAAGACACTCGTTAACTCGATAGCCTCACTAGCTTTGACTCATAAAACCAAAGGATACCTCAATGAAAAAAAGGGTAATACTGTTACTTCATTTTTTGCATGTAAACATTGTCATTGTTAAGAAATTGTTAGAATTTTGTTTTGCAAAATGTTAAATCATCAAAAATATAAATAACATAATTCAAAATAAAAATTAAAAATGAAAGAATAATAGGGAAAATGGTGAATAAATTTCCTTCCAGGGAAAAACTAATAAAATAAATAGCCTAAGTTTCAAAATTAATGCTTACTAAGACAGAAAGCCAAAAAATTATAACCTAGGAAAAAGTTAATATGCAAAAATAAAATCTCATTAGGCATAAAAGGTGATAAGTTATGACCTAGGCAAAATTAAGAGAGTGAACACAATTCAAATGGGTTGTAAATTAGTAAATACAAGCAAAAGGAAAAGAGAGAAAAGGCTTGTTAGGTTCAAAATTGGCAAAAGGTGACCTAGGCAAAAAGTAGAGCCAAAAAAAGAAAAAAGAAGAAGAAAAATATATAGATAGGTCAAAATTTGTCAAATAACTACCTAACCAAATCAAAAAACAAAAAATAAATATGAAAGGACATCCTATGTAATGAATGAGACAACCCCTTTCATATGAGAGAAGAACAATTTTTCAAAAGATTTTATGTAAAATTAGATTGTAATGTTTTGATAATTTTCAATTTGCAAGCAAAAAGCTTTTTCAAAAATTGAATGAGCTATTTAAATCAAATAATATCATTTCTTACTATCAATTTAATCAATTTGCAACCTTATCCTTTCTTTGGATTTCAAGTGAAACACATTTTCTTTTAATTATCCATCCTACAATTCAATTTTGAAAGTCTTCCTTATTTCAAACATTTTGATTATCTATTGTTGTCTTCAATATTTTGAATGATGCAAATGATTAATATTGTTTATACAAGAATGGCTGAAATTAATCTTCTTAAATTTAAGGATTGTATATATTTGTCAAATGCCAAACTTGTAGTGCATATATAGCATTTAGAAAATGATGAATCTTCCTAAAGGAAAAATCAAGAAAGCTTGATCAATTTGAAAGGTATGAAACCCTTTTTTAAAGTGAAAAATACAAAAACTTCCATTTTTATCACTAAACAATGTCAAAACGCAAAATTTCATAAATTCATAATCGTTATATTAATCTTGATTCAATTGCATTTATTTAAACAAATAGCATTAATGCTAGTATTAAGTGTAAATTGTGAAGAAGGCGGTATCTTGCAATCCTCTTTCCTCAAGATTTTTAATTTAGGTGATGATAATTCAAATTGATTTGTCTAAAATGTGTATAATACAACTCGTTGTCATCCTACTCACTTTAGAGAAGATCTTATATATCATTTTAGGATTCTCTATTTAGTTTTAAATGCATTGATACCTTTACAAATTTCTTTTCTAGCAATAGAAAAACCATAGAAACTACTATAGATATTTTCCTTTGGTTTAAATGGCTAGATACCATTTAGGTCTCTCTTCACTTTTGAAAAAATCCTAGTAACCACTCTCATTAAATGGCTAGATACCATTTAGGTCTCTCTTCACTTTTGAAAAAATCCTAGTAACCACTCTCAAACTTTCCTATTTAGTTTAAATCCCTACATACCCCTATAAGCCCCTCTTCACTTTGGAAAAAACCTTAGAAATCATTTTAGGACTTCACTAATTAGTTTAAAAGCATATAATCCTCTCTAAATCTCTAATATCCTCTTCACTTTGGAAAAAACCTTAGAAATCATTTTAGGGCTTCACTAATTAGTTTAAATGCATATAATCCTCTCTAAATCTCTAATATAAATCTTCAATTAAATACCAATTAGTTTAAATGCCTATGATCCTCTCTAAATCTCTAATATGAATCTTCAATTAAATACCTAAATAGCAATGTAGGTTCATTATCTCTATGTGAAGGAAATCCTAGAAATCACTATAGGACTTTTCTATTTAGTATAAATCTCTAGATAGCCCTTATAGGTCTCTTTTTACTCGATAAACCACTTTAAGACTTTCCCACTTAGTTTAAATACTTAAATATCCCTTTAAGTCTCTTTTAACTTTAGGCAGAACCTTAAAAACCACTATATGGCTTTGTTGTATAACAAAAATACCTAGAATCATCTTTAACTTTTGAACCTAAATCTTAAGCTAAATTCTTGGAAACCTCTCTAAGTCCCTAATCTCAAACTTTAATTAAATGCTTAAAAATCACCATGTACATAGGTAAATACTTGAAAACCTCTCCAAGTCCTTAATAACGATTTTTAATTAAATGTTTAAAACCACTCTCAAGTTCATATTTAAATATCCATAATCTCTTTTAAGTATTTTATTTAAAATTTGCAGTTAAATATTATTGACAACTTAAGTGAAATTCTACTCATTTGGCCTAAAGATGAAAATAACCAATTGAGTAAAGATGTTCAAAAGTCAACTAGATTGTATAAGGAACTCTTGAATATGAGAATTATTAAAGAAGTCTAGGATTTAAGTGTCAAGACGGATAAAGCATGACTAACATATTCTTTAAAAACAATTATGTATTGGTAGGCAATTAATTAGGTTGTGGCTATGATTGGAGGATAAGTAGAGGTTGAATTGTTATATGAGAATTGTTTGAGGTGGTTATATAAATACATTAACATCACAACACAAACAGACCCAAACATAATCACACTATTTAAACTTAATCCCTATCATGATTTGATCTCTCTTTGCACTTTGTACTCATCCTTTACTTAAATAAAATTATTCCTTTAAATTAAAATTTAAACCCCTGTACTCTTTATAATTTAGCAACTAGGTAACTTAGAATTCTATGATCTAAATTTTCTAAAGCCTAATTATATCGTTATTTAGAAGTTAGGCACATTTTTGTGACCACTAGGTGTGCTAAAATTGTTAATCACTTTTTATGACCAACCTAGAATTTTAGCACACCTAGTGAGATAATGATGCCACTTATGAAGAATAGAAAAGAAGTTGTTGTGCCTTGAGCCCCGGAGGAAGAAGCCCCTATGCAATTGGGAATGAAGAATTTGTCTCTCAAATAATTGAAAATCTTGAGAAGGCAACATCATCTTTAAGTACGTCTCTAGTTAGTGAGAATTTGAAATTGGTGTAGCCATTAAAAATAAATAATATGGCTTATGAAAATGATATTTTAGAGTTGAAGTCCAATTTAGCTTCTACAACAGACTCAATCAATATGTTAAAAAAGAACATGAAAAAGCTTTCTATCGATTTGGTATAAGTCGCTAGGTAGAATTATCCTTCTTTAGCAAGATAGATTTTTGAAGGGCTCAGGGGGCTTGCACTAAATGCGATGGACATTAATGAGTGTGTTTGTCCTTCAATTTCTTCCTTTATGGAATAAAGATATGTCCCTCTTCATAAAAGAGAGGATATTCCCATTGTGCCTTTATGCACTAATTTTGGAAATGGTCGACAAATTGTTAAGCCCTAAGCTTTTAGAAGACAGGGAATTTGTTTTGAAGTTGAAACTAATGAGCCAAATTACAGCTTAGAAGGTAACTTTTTAATTGTAAATTGTAATCATGTTCATATTGTTGCCCGTCCACAGATGAGGCTTTGAGTTGATATGGGAGCTATTCAAGAACTATATAGGCCTAGCTTGAGGTAGATTTATCATCTAGAATTCTATAAGCCTTATCCAAAGTAGATTGACCACGAGAATCCTTACCTCAACTGTTGCATAATTCTTAAGTTTACCTAGTTTTTTGGTGAAGATGGTCAATCAACTATCAATCACATTTCTAGATTCATTATTCAAATTCATGAATTGGCTAGTTATGAAATTTTCAACAATATCAAGCTTAGGTTGTTTCCAAATTATTTGATAGGTGCAACTTTTACCTAGTATGCTTTATTACCTAGGAATGATGTCCTTTCAAGAGTTGAAATGGAAAGACTATTCTATACTATAGCTTTTGGACTAAATTTGAAGTTAAAATAGCTAAATTAGCTATAGTTACTTTAAAAAGTGGTAGTAACGTAGATATGTTCATCGCTTGATTTATGAGAACCAATTAATCTCAGTAATGTCCTTTTTTCGAGCGAACTGTTAACAAAATAAAAAATAACAAAACTCCTTGAATCTTCCATGGATTCTAGTAGTTTGCCCAGTAAGAGGGTGAGTTATTCTCTTCTTAGTTTTTCCTCATTCACCCTCATCTCCTCTTCTTATTTAGCTTATTGAACAGAGACTTCCATAGCTTCTTCAAACTTGATATCTGTTGTCAACTGTTCTTCATCCTCTCGTTCCCTTAAATATTCGACCACATCAATTTTTCTGAATGAGTCACCCTCCTTCGGATTCTTTAATACATCATTTATGTTAAATGTCACTTGGTCATCATTAATCCGAATGATGAGGTTCTCTTCATGGACATCTACTCAAGTTTTTTTATGTTCAAGCATGATATACCAAGATCTAAGGAATAGTAGGGAGGATTGTCAATCTTTTCTGCATCCTCTTTCTTCATCTCTTGGTCTTCTACAAGATGGGGCTCAGCTTGATTTCCCACTAGTTTTTCTTGCTCTTCCCCATTTCTAAGTATGATAGCCTCATATTGCTCTCATTGATGTAATTCCATATTGCTCAAAGAGTCTTCCACACTTCTCTTACAAAATTCACGAGAAAGCTGTCTCACTTAAATCTCCAGGTTGTGAATAGAAGAGGCATGATTTTTCGGTACTTAATCAAATTGCTCTTTCAGTCTCTTTTGGGTCTCTTCCATGTCTATTATCTTATCCATGATTTTTTCCAATTTGAAATCCCATGAACTGGACTCATCTTGCTGAAATTCTAATAGGTCTTGATGTCCTATGTGAGTACTTACATTGTTAGATCAATAGAAATCTGGGTGGTTCTACCACTCCGAAGTGTACGTGTTCATATAAGGATGATGATTTCCCTAACTAAATTGGGGCTCATTGAAATTCGCAAGATTCCTTTCCTCCTATAATATATATCCTTCATGATCATTATTTTATCTCTTCTTGATATCTAATTTTTTGGATTCTTCATCGCTGCCTTATGATGTCAAAATCAATGTGTTTTCGACTTTTCGCCGAAACTTCCTACATTTTTTTTCATTCTTTTGATTGGGTACCACAATCAAAAAAGATAGTGAAATGCCTTAGACTACAAGAATTAAACTAATTCCACACCTCCCTAGCAGCGGCACCAAAAAAATTGTGATCTTTGATTTCGTCAATCAATTCGTTCGAGCAAGTCTTAATATTTAGACCTCAAATACCGTAAGCGTACAGGTCGCAGGTGTAGTAAAAGAAAGGTCGATCTCACGAGGAGGGAGACTAATCTAATCCTAAAAATATAAGGCTTAAAAGATATAAAACTGAAAATAAAAGATGCAACAGAAATTAATTACGAGAATTGAGTTCAACCAATCAAAACAGAAATTAAACGTAAATGTATTAACAAGTGTGCAATATGCAATCAGACTAGAAATCAACATAAGGAATTTATCAATTTATGAGAAAGGGATTTTTACTTATCATTAACGCTAACATAGCCAATTATGTGTCAATGGAGTGTCATTTCTAGACTATCCTAGGGCTAATTACTCTCTCTCGAGTTATAACCATTAAACACTAAATTATAAACCCTAATTGGATTATGAAATTTGCAATCTCTCAATTCACAAATTATCCAAAACCCTAATTAGATCTAAAGCACTCTAATAAACTATCTGAGCATCACACGAGATCTTTCTCTGCATAATTACCAATATGATTTGACATAGTTTATATTAAATCATCTAACTCTCGTTAATCCGATTTAATCATTTTTCATTCAGTTCACCCTCTCAGTTTATTACCGAATTATCCAAAAATGCAATCAAATCACAACATTCATCCAACAAGCACAATCGACTAAATTATCATTCAATCAAAATAAAATGCTGAATGAGAGTTTAGAACATCATCAATATTCCAAATCCTATCGTCATACTATCCATCTCAATTCTATACATAAATAAAATCGAAACGAAAAGGAAATAATGACTTAGAATGGAGGATGGAAGGCAGCAACATCGAGAAACTTCCTGATCTGGGACGCACATCGAGTCAACTTTGTCTTCCTCTTCCTTCTTCTTCTTTCTCTCTCTCTTGGTATTCTTTCTTAAGGGTTTCAAGTATGGCTGATGTAAAAAGCTCCTTTGCGCTCCTCTTAATGTTCTTGAAATATTCTTTTATATTTTAGGTAACCATAAGGTCTTTCTATGGTCTAAAAGGTTTAAAAAGTCCCTCGAAATGTGAAGTTCGTAAGCGACTACACGTCTGCCAGATGTAGGCCACAACTATGGCCCACATTTGAGTCTTTTATCACTATCGTGTCCTGATGGGCAAATGTTTTAGCCCGAATGCCTTCCAAAACTCCTCCGTTCGTAGATATTGACCCTGAAAAACTAGCAAACACATCAAGGTACCTCAAAAATATAATATTTAAGCTCAAACACTTGTACTGAACCATGAAACACTTAAAACACAAATAATTAACAAACTGACACAATTCTAACCTAAACACGTACTAAATAATCGAATTAACGGTTAAACACATATCAAACTATGCCCTAAAACACGATACAATTTACTCTTATCAGATTATGTTGATGAGACTTGAAATATCCTCTATGGGAATTAATAGACTCAAGGAGGTCCAGTTCACATACCAAAGCCAAATATTTTCCCCTTCCCCACCTTGATTTTAATAAAGGGATAAACCACTTTCCTCATTTTCAGAAATTGTGTAAAAGGCCAGAAGTATTCATTCTTTTCAGGTAATTCCCATAAGCTCGCATTTTGGGGATAGAATTAATTCATCCACTTACACCGTATAGATTCTTTATTTTTGAAGCGTCTCCAAATCTTTTTGGATGTTTGCAAGTTTTGGAAGGTTTGCATTTAAATGAAATTGAGCCCCTTGTTTTTTCCCCTACAAAGTTGCTCCTATTTAATATTAGCCCCTCTAAAGTTGTCACATCTTCTAGACAAAAGGAAGTTTTGGATACATTTTTCAATCTCCTAGGAAGAAGTAAATGGGAACTCCAGGTTGTATGCAAGTTGCTTGACACAAATATGATGAGTTGAGCCCTTCTAACATATGAGAGAGCTCAATTATATCATGCATTGACCATCCCTTTATATCTTTCCAATAACACAAGGACATCTTGTCTAAGCTTCTTATTCTTATTTGGTCTAAACTTATGTGAAAGATTGCAACAATTGGCTCAATGGTGAGAGGCGTGTTGCTAGATAACAACAAAAACTTGAGGTCATGGGTTCGAGTCGTGGCCTCACCCATAACCAAAGAGGACAATACTGATTTGTGTTGGATGTCGCGGTATAACCCGCAAACACACGCCGGGGTATAACCCCCAAACATCTAAGGGTGGGGTGTGGGGTCCAACATTTCACCCTAAAGACTTAAGTGCATTAAGTGAAATCTTGGTAAGGGTATAAAGATATATATTTTGGATTTCAATATGATTGTTGAGGTGATTACTATTAATATGGCTTGGGAAGTGAATTTTAGAACAACTTGACTCTAATTTTATGTTAATTTAATTCAATAGGATTTGATGATGTATAGTTTAAATGGACAAACTAAAATTGGTGATGGATTGACATTGTAAAATTTATAATTTTGATTATGGTTTGCTTGAGGACAAACAAAAGCTTAAGTGTGGGGATGTTTGATGAATAATTGACTATATTTTACCACTCATATTTGATGTATTTTGCTTGATATTTTATAGTTTTATTGTATATTTGGTACTTAATTCACTCTGAGTGCTTTTGTAGGTGATAGTTCCCTTCATGGACTAAAAGGAGAAGAATTCGAACGAGATCATGGTAGAAATTAAAGATTTGAAGTGTAGAAAGGATGCACGGTTGTGCACATGACCGTGCACTTCCCTGAACTCGTGCATCTTCATGATCCTTGTAATTTTTGGTTATGCATGGTTTGATGCACGACCGTAGATCTCCCCAAAATCCTAAATTTTGTTTTAAAGAGATATTTTAGGAGGTAAAAAGGTGGCAGTTATTAGGAGTCGTAGAGCAGACGTGGGGAGGCAATTTTAGACATGGAACTCATTCTTCAGGTGTGATTTTGGTTCAGAGAAGTGGAAAACACGAAGAAATCATCGAAAGATCCATCAAAATACAATATCAAGCCTTTATTTTGTAAGAACATTCGATAGAAAACAATTAGGGAGATTTAGAATTATAAACCCATTGTTTTCAATTCGTATTTTTGTTTATGTATGTTCGATTTCGTATTCGATCATGTATAACTAAACGTCCAGTTAATATTTAGGTTAGATGAACCATATGTTAACGCTTTGATATGATTTGATTCCTTTATTAATAAAATTGTTTGATTGATTATTGTGATCTGATTATGTGTTTTATTTATGTTCTAATAAACCTGAGAATATTAGATCATAACCTGATTTCATACGTAGATATTGAGAAATCTAGGTTTGAATACATATACCATAATTAGAAGGAGTTAATTGTAACCCTAGAGATAGGATGACATAAATCTTCCGAATTATGGTCAAACCTAATAGAGAGATTCGCAAATTGGTAAAGCAATCCTATAAACTTTAACCTAAGTAATTCGATTGAAAATCTTAGGATTTGTTGTTAGCAGACTCAAGGTCAGCTACTAGCATACTATAGGAGTCTCCACATTCTAATATATCAATAAAACAGTTGCATAATAAAAGATCAATCTGTTAAAGGTTTAGGAGGATTCGAAACTTAGATACTAATTCTTGATATCGATAATTTCCTAAGTGCTTCCTTAATTCTCTATTCAATTTCATTACCTATTTTATTTTGCTTGGCTTAGTTTTAGTTTCTTTTAATTAAAAAATATAAAACCAATACTTAGGTTAGATAATAGGAAAATGGTAATTACTGGTATTCATAGTCTTCGTCGGATCGACCTATACTTGCTACAGCTACGTTGTGCACTTGTAGTTATTACAATATTGACTACTCAAAATTAGTCAATCAATTAAATTCCTTGAAATAAGAATAAAGGAGAACAATTGTAAAAGGCCTTTTTAAAAAAAAGGAAGATTGAAGCTTCTTCACAAACCATAACTACCATTATAATGGTAGAGTCCTAGTGGCTTTTGATACTAAGGAAGTAGAATTTGAACATATTCTTATGGACTTATTCTTAAGGAGCAATACGTGATTCACCTAAGAGCTAAGAGGAGAAACACTAGTGTAAACTTTCATGTATCAATTATCTATTCCTTCCAAAGATCTAAGTTATAAAATAGCCTAGGGAGAATTAGAGATGGCATAAAAGAACCTTGGCTATTAGTTGGAGATTTCAATTACATGTTATTTTCCAATAAAGCAAAAGGGGAAATTATTTGCCTAAGAAATTAGTCAAACAAATTCAAAGAGTGCATTAATCAGATTCAAGTCATATATTTGAAAATAGGGGTCATTTACTCACTTGGGCAAATAAACAACATAAGAATTGGATGATAAGGAAGAAGTTTGATAGGGCGCAAATAATTCTTGGATACAAAACTTCCCTCAGAGTAAAGCCTCCTTTGATTATAAATTATTATCTAATCACACTCCAATATTCATTCAAAAAATCTTCAATAAAAAATAGGTGTTTTCCCTTTAGATTCAACAAGTATACTGCTATAATGGAGGAGTGTATTACAACTATTAACAAAGGTGTCAATGCTAGCATATTAGGTACCAAAATGTACACTTGTATGAGGAAATTATATTTTATCAAAATGGAACTAATGTTGAACAAAATCATGGGGAGTAGTACTCAAAATGCAATTCTTTGAGGTTAAAGAAACCTTATCCAAATTTCAGAAGAGCTCTCTAAAGTACCCTATGATGACTAGGTCAAGAATGGAGAAACTGTTGCCTTGGAACATTATACAAGAATGTTAGAGATTAATATTTCACTGATGAGGCTAAAAGAAAGGGCAATTTGGTTGAAAAGGGATAGAAGCACTAAATTTTACTATAGGTTTATACTGGAAAGGAGAAATGCAAATAAAATAACATCCTTGAAGGATGGGAATGGCAAACTGCTTACCCTCAAGGAAGAACTATAGGAAGAGACTCATGAAATCTTCTCCAAAATAATTATTATAAGATCGGAGGCTATATCTGGTGTAAAGGAGGTGAAGAATATCATTAATTGCTAGATCTTTAATGAACTAGTAGAATACTTAATCTAACCTTTTAGTTTCGATTTACATCCTTAAAAAGCTCTTAGGCTAGATGGATACAATGCCTACTTATTTCATCAAACATGGGACTAAACCAAAAAAATGGTGATTAAAGTAGTACTGGAATTCTTCAGGAAAAACAACATGTTGAATGATATAAACCAAACATACATATGTTTGATACCCAAAGTGAATTCCTCAAACTCTATTATGGATTATCGCCTTATATCTACTGCAATTTCATCTATAAAATCATAGTGAGGTTGCTCACTAACAAACTGAAACTAGTAATTGAACAAATACTTGAAAATGCTCAAGGAAATTTTATAAGGGGAATATCTATTGGAGACAATATTCTCCTAATGTACGAGCTATTCAAAGGATGTAATAGGAAAAAAATAGTAAAAAATTATGCCATGAAGGTAGATTCTAGAAAGCCTTTAACTCTTTAGATTAGAAGTTTTTATTAAACACCTTATAGGCTTTTGGAATACATGATTCATTTATCAGTTAGATTGCTTAATGTATTACCACTATATCCTATAAGGTTGTAGTTAATGGAGAGCCAACAAGATTGATTAAGGTAGTTAGAGGATTAAGGTAAGGGGATCCTGTATCCCCTTATCTTTTTAGCCTTACTTTGGAAATTCTAATCATAATGATCAAGAACCTATTACAAAAAGGATTTCAAATTCCATTCTAAGTGCAAAGCCTAAAAGATGATATCATTATCCTTTTGCAGATGATCTTATGTTATTCTCCAAAGTAGATCCTAACTTAGTGTTGGGACCCGATCCCAAAGCCCAGTCGCACAGTACTGGACCCCGATACCGGAAGCCCAACTATCCGTAACGGAAACAAAGACGGAGGCCGTTGGGCCCGAGTCCCGACCCCCAAGGCCGAGCCCAGGGTGAATCGTCGAGACAACCAAAAGAAATACTACG
>JANZLH020000424.1:238638-249100 GCA_026770325.2 Erythroxylum fimbriatum
AAACATGTTTTCTAATTATTTTCTATTTTATGAAAATTTTTTCTAGAAAACTAGAGAATTTTCAGAAAGTAAACGCAACCTTAATAGTTTGTTACTCAATATTTCTTCCTCAATTAGAGATCCATCAAGTGCTATAATATCAAATACCCCAACTAGTCATGTAAGTTTATAAATTTATAAAATCTAGAATAGTTAGTATCACTTCTTATCATTATCATTATAATATATAAAATGTCAGTACTAAATTTATAGCTTAATATTTTATAAACTAATTAATTGATTCTATTTTTTATTTATTTTGTAGGAAACAAATCAATAGTGAATCTCATCTAGAAAAATAACCATGAGAATTTGCCTTGAAGAGTTTTAGCTTAAATTAGTACGTAGTATTTTGGGATAATTATAATAAATATAATTATCTCGGATATTAAAATTTTCAATTTTATATATTAAAATTAGAATTTTGTACATTTTGACAATTTTTATATATACTAATAATTTTTATTTACTTGTGTGAGAATATCTTGGCACTAAAAATCCGTATCATTTATAACAACTTCTATTTTATGGCTACCGTAAGCTTCAATCTAGGGATTGCTCACTAAGATTGCAGTAAACTTCGCATTAGGGCTTATGGCTGAAATTGCCAAACTTTGACTTAAAGATTGCTACTTGTTTCAGAAACTTACAAAATAGACGACAAAACGCTATGGTCTATAATGACAACAAGACAAGGAGATAATGTTTGGATGCATGATAAGTGTTTTGTGGACCTCTCTTACCGATTGAGATGCACAACTAGTGAAGGGACTCTCGAATGTAAATTTTTCTAATGGGTATTTGTTAGGACCTTTAAATTAAATATTTTTAAAAGGTTAGGATTGATAGTTTAAATAAAAATTAAAGTATCTCCTTAATAGATAGTTTAAAGAATAATAGAAACTGCTGTTTCAATTGTCAACAAAGCGTTTGTAGTCCAACGGTTAGGATAATTGCCTTCCAAGCAATAGACCCGGGTTCGACTCCCGGCAGACGCAAATTTATTTGTTTTAATTTCTTTTTCCATAGCAAATTGGCATTCACCTATAATTTTCTAAATTTAGTGAATTCAAGTGTGACCATAACCAGTTTTTTATTTTTATTATATTATTATTAGTCAATATCATGCAAATAAGATATGATTATAAATAATCAGTGTGTAATATTTTTCCAAGGGAAACGGACAGTGGAAAATGAAAATATAAGAAGAAAGAAAGAAACGCACCAACCCATATCTGCATGGGATCATTTCGGAGTGAGTGCAGCGACGTACTTAAGTCCAATACTGGTTTTGTTGAGGTTGAATGTGGCGCTCACGACGGTGATGGAGTCAGAAATTTATAATAAGAGGATCCGAATATTTGATTTTTTTAAATTTTGGGAGGTCCAATATACTGCTAGTCCTCAAATAGCTTCATCCTCACATATGTATATATATATATATATATAGTATTTAATTTTTTAAAATTTTGAAGGGTCCAATACACCAATAACCACGTAGCTTTCCTCTTCTTCCTTCTCCCAGCTTGCTGTCTAGTTCCCTTGTATAGCATTTTGGACAACCCCACCTACAGTTTAACGTGCAGTCGTACATTGGAGCACAGCCCGTAAAAGATAGTTTTCTTTGGTTGATGGCTAGTTATCGATAATCTTTGACTATTATTTTGCGAGACTGGGAGCAGATGGAGTTATTCGGTAAATATATGGGCAACGTTATACATTTTGTCTTTGGATGGTGGTTGTAGAAGAAAAAAAATTGAAATATAAGAATTAAAATCATTATTATAAATGGAAGAAAAACTAACATATAATATGACATGATTTATATAATATAGTACATGATAATTTTCGAAATATAAGAATTAAAATGAAAAGTTCAAATTATAAGGGAGTCTAGTGGAATTAATCTTATTTGATATATCTATTCAATCCAAAACAAAATAAACTAAGTAAAATTTTAATAAACTACATTTCCAATAATATAGTAAAAAAGAATTAAATGAATATCAAATAAAATTTCATACATCAAATTAACAAAACTTGGAACTTTTTATATTTTTTTGAAGATAAGTTTTAATAAAAGTAAACAAGAGTTTTTGTTATTATTGTCATTCAACTGTAACAGTTTCATGAATTTTAATGTTCATTATAAGAAAATAAGATTTTTGTGTTTAACTTACAAAAAAACAAAAGCTTGTAGACCATTATGGAAAATCACCTATTCGCTAAATTAATAAATTTAAATCAAAACTTTCACGCCTCATATATGAAATGATGCACTCATATTTTAATCTACACTGAAAACTTATTAAGCCTATTGTTAAGCAAGCTTTATATCTGGTTTACCCGGATTTTGCTGAGGTTGAACGTCGTTGTTTGGATCCATGACTTGCGCGATTCTGGCTATGGAATACCTGCAAAACAATAAAGGCGGACCGGGAGTTGACTCCCGGGAGGCCCCTCCGACGCCCAAGTCAGTCTCTTTGGTGTAGGTTTTGGTTGCTGAAAGTAGAGAAAAGTAGGGTTGTAATCTCATACCTGAATCATGGTAGAATAGTACCTTATATATGCCGTGGATGCTAGGTTTACGTAGATCTTCTTGTTTGCATGGGAGTCTAACACCTGATGAGCCGAACGGGTCGTAGACCTGTAGAAATGGGCCTGGGCCTAGCACAGCCGACCCAACCAAAAAGTATTCCTCTAATTTTAATATTTATACATACTTTAAAATTATAAAATCTTGTTTAATTTGATGGATGCATAGTAATATTATCAATTTAATATTATTGTTTGTTGTCCAGATTCCAAGAGTAGCTGCTAGCCTACTTCCTTTTGCTCCTTTCTGTTTATGAAGTTGCTGTTTGTAAGAAACCAAAAATACGTGAGGATAATATTGGCCCCATTTAATTGATGCGGTGATTAAAAAATATAATTAGTATTTTTCGGTTTCCTGGTGAGATGAACTACTTTTTGTAATATCATTTTCAATGTCTAATTAATGCCATTTTGGGTATCAACAAATCTCTGACAACTTTAGTGAATCAGCTGTAGTTGTGGGATATGGCTTATGGCCAGTTTAATACATACTCATGGATGCAGATTTAGCTATTTTTAACACAAAACACGTACACGTCTCTTTTCCGAAGTCAGGTTTCGCTGCTTCTTAGCTTTACAAAGTCACCTAATCTCTTTAGTATCATTAAATTATAATTTCCATTAACAGATAGAAACTTAGAATAAGTCAATGAATAGTGAAAGCACCTTGGTATTACAAGGAAATGTTGTTTCAGAAAGAGTATGGGACAGTACAAGAGGATGAGAATTGATGATTATCACCTTGTAACCTAACGGGTTGGACTAACTAGAAAATGACATTTACCGTCTCACACTCATATTCATCAATGGTAAGTAACCAACTATATATTCCATTATCCATGCTGCAACTTTTCCCAACATTCCTAGTTCGTCGCGTAAAACCTTTCACTTCTAGTATAAAAAATGTGTATATACTTCTCCATTTATAGCCCAAAATCTGAGCGTCTGGATATCACAACTAGTTCTAATACTATTAGAGGCTGTGTGTGCGCTGCGCAGGCGCGTGTTTATAGACATGATACGTACGAGGTTTGCTAAGAGGGGTAAAAGTAAAACCCAAGCCAAGCCTAGGGATTTTGCTTTTGCTGCGTTAGAGTGGGGACCTCATATCTATTTAGGTGATTGGGGATACTTCACAAACGTAGGTGAACAATAAAAGTGAGCAACTTTTGGCCAAGTGAAATCCATCCGAAGTTTGTGATTTGGATGACCTGTGTGCCAAATATATGTAATGAAAAGGGGTCGGGATGATGAGAAAAAGGAGCTGGATTTGTAGCATTGCAAAAGCACTTCTCTGGTTGTCAAAAGGGAGTCGAGGTGGACATCGATTTCAGAAAGATTATTATGTGTAGGATGGACAAGGACTCTTATTATTATATGTTCATGGTACATACCACAAAGTTTTTGTTATATTTAAAATTGGAATCTAATCATTTATGTATATTGTTTATTTGAAGTTTAAAACATCCTTTTAAGTATTTCATATTTTAATTGATTTTCACTAAGAAAATAAAACAAATATGAAAGGTAGGACTAGGGAGAGAAATTTAAAGGGCTACGCAATCTAGTGAGGAAGGTAGTTTAAAGCGTGTGCGTGGGGGAGAATCTTCTGCTCTGGCCTATGTGCAGGTGCAGGGTGCCCAGCCCACACGTGCACTCTTTTGACAATTACTTGGAAGTTAACAACTCAATTGTTTATATTTATATGATGAAATATTTTCAGATTATTAATTACATAGAAATAAATCAAATCCCAAGTCGTTGCCGTGTTTGACCTCAAAACCGTTACTTTTATGACCAAATAACACCCAACGCTCTTTCTTTCTTTCTTTCTACATTTTTCTTAATATTGCATTTCCCTCCAACCCATCAAACTATAGATTATCACAAATCAATTTTTAGTTTCATACAACAACTTCTCTTCCATTTCGTTTTCCTTTAAGGGAGAAAAATATCTACTGGCTACATATTCAAGCTCGCTCACTTTCTCTCTCTGTTCTCTGGTTGGATTCGATTTCGTTTCCGGGAGACTTGAAGATGAGAGGTGTTCACGGAGAGTCCACCACGCTAGAGACGATAAACGCCGCCGCTACTGCGATCGCGTCGGCAGAGAATCGTGCGACGCAAGCTAGGGTTCAGGTGGTTATAATTGTTCTTGATCTGCTTTGAATTTTTTTCATTGGTTTCTTTCTGTGTTTTTATTTTAAAAACTTACACAGAAGGCAGACTTTTTGGTTAAAAGATTTTCTTTTGGTTGTCTCTCTCCTCACGAATATGATCAAGTGGGAAAAAGGACTTTAATAAGGGATTTAGAACAGGGATCAGATGTTATTTAGAGTTCGTTTCTTACTTAGATAATCTGAATTTAGATGGAGAAGACAAGTTGAAGATTCGGGTAAAGGCATTCGATTATTTGAGTGGTGTGTCAGGGAGATAGTGAAAAGAGCAAAGATGTTTTAGTGATGGCTTTCTGACATGTTATTAAATTAGTGGTTGCAGTAAGTGGGGATAAGCTTGCTTTATGGGAAATGGTGCTTGGTGCTGGAATAAAACTGAGAATGAGTTAATATGCAAATCCTCTGTTTTGTTCCATGTTAGATTTTAAGTTTAATTAATAGAATGAAATGAAATGAAACATCTTATTCTACCGCTTAAAAAAAGAGTTTATAATAAAATGAAATGAAATAAAAAGGAAGAGAAAATTTCATATTACATCCTATTATATTTTTAAAAAATAAGACACCACTAATTTAAGAGATTTCAAATGAAATATAAAATAATAAACAACATTTTATCATATTATATTATAAATCTTTCTTTTAAACAACATTTAACTATATTATATTATAAACTCTCTTGTCCCTTTCAAATAATAATTGTCTGATATTACATTCATTTATATTACATTTTATTATAAATTATTTCATTCTATCAGTTAAGAGCTTGAGATTTTTGTGCTATTAGTTCGATTCCTGCCCCACCGACCAAAATTATAAGAGACCTGTGGTGATTTCTGCACTAGACCAATGAGTTTGGCTTAGATTGGTTACTACTTTTATCCCAAGTGTATATAGCAAGAGTTCATCTTGTCCATCCATGCCTTAATTAGTACGATAAATGATTCCTTTGTGTTCATAAAGCTTCTGAGTGTGCTGGTATAATTGAAGTGTGTTCAATACCCATAAAGATTTGACATAGGTCTTGTTCCTATGTTTATATGGTTGCGGCATATATTTAAGAATGCTGCTAATTTGCACATTTATTTATATTTTGGTCCATTTACTTGCAAATTGACTTCTTGTGGTTGCTCCGGAAGAGATTTAATGTGATCTATTGTTGTCCAACTATTTTCTATTTGCAGAAGAGAAGATGGGGCAGCTGCTGGAGTGTTTATTCTTGTTTTGGATATCACAGACACAGGAAGCGGATTGGGCATGCTGTTCTTGGTCCTGAAACATCAGGTTCCGGAAATAATGTTCAGACTGAAAATCCTAACCAAGCAACTGTCACTCTACTCCCCTTTGTTGCACCTCCCTCCTCTCCCGTTTCTTTCCTGCAATCTGAACCTCCTTCTGGGATACAATCACCAGCTGGTTTACTGTCGATTTCTGCCAATATGTATTCTCCTAGTGGTCCTGCCTCCATTTTTGCCGTTGGCCCTTATGCCCACGAAACTCAGTTAGTCTCACCACCTGCTTTCTCAACGTTCACTACTGAACCATCAACTGCTCCTTTCACTCCTCCTCCAGAATCTGTCCACTTGACTACACCTTCTTCACCTGAAGTACCTTTTGCCCAGTTACTTGACCCAGGCCTTCGACGTGGTGAAGTGGGTCTTAGGTTCCCACTGTGTAACTATGAATTTCAATCTTATCAGCTTTATCCTGGAAGCCCAGTAGGCCATCTGATTTCACCTCGCTCCGGCATTTCAGGTTCCGGTACTTCATCACCTTTGCCTGACAGTGAGTCTACCTCTGGTGGTCCTCACTTTATCAAGTTCCAACTGGGTGATCCTCCACAGCTGTTGAATCTTGACAAGCTGCCCACCCCTGAGTGGGGATTAAGTCAAGGTTCAGGAATCTTGAACCCGAATGCTGCAAGGCCTAGCAACTTTCTTCTGGATCATCAGTCTCCTGATGTTGCATCGCATCCACAATTAGACAATAAACCTGAAAGCAACCAAGTTAATCACAGAGTCTCTTTTGAACTAAATGCCGAAGATGTATTAAGATCAGTTGAACAGAAACCAGCACGTTTTGTTAAAGTTGTATCAGCATCTCAGGAAAGTGGAAGCCCAAGTCAAAAGGGTGTAACTTCTAATCAACTGGAAAATGATTGCAAGTGCCGTGTTGGTGAAACATCTTATGATGCACCAGAAACAGCACCAGTGGATGGGGAAAAGGCGCAAGGACATAAGAAGCATCAATCTATTACCCTCGGCTCCATTAAAGAATTCAACTTTGACAATGGCAATGGAGGAGATTCACTTAGAGCCGAAATTGAGTCAGACTGGTGGGCAAATGGCAATGTTGTTGGAAACAATGACACTGACGCTAAGAATTGGTCCTTCTTCCCTATGATTCAGTCAGATGTAAGATAGTGAATTACATACCTTGTAACTTCCACTTTTGTGGAGCAATGTAGGATTTTTCATTAGTAGACTACAAAAATTGCAGCCAATAGGACCGAAAACATCTTGTTTACTGGAAGCACTCCTAACTGACCCTCAACTGAAGGCTGTTTTTGTGTCCTTCGTGACTTGAAAACAGGGAAAATGGCTACGTTTTTACACAGGTTGTATGAATAATGTGTCTATTATACGCAGAAATGTGAAGGAACTGTATTTCTTGCACTGAATTGTTCCTGATACTCTCATGTTTAATATAGATGATGAATTGAGGCAGTTACACCCATGATGCCACTAAGAATGGCAATGAGCTTTCGATATGTCAATTTGGAGCTTGTGGCAATGAATATATATGATTGCTGTTTCAGCGTTTGTGTGATTATTTGAAATCTGGGGATGGAAGTTTATTTCAAAATAGCGTGCATAATGATGGAACTAACAATGAGAAATTTTGGGACCTTAGATCATAAATAAAGTTGGCACATGTGGACTAACTACATGGAAAATACTTATGCTTGTGGTTCGGTGTTGGTGGCCATCTTTTGTCAGCTATAATAAGAATATATAAGAATGTTGAATTTCGTAATGCCAAATATTTCAGTTATGATATAATGGAAAAAGTTCCCTCTGTGTTAATATTTTTTTCCTTATGGGAAACTTTGGATTGGTCAGATAAATAGCATTTATAGCTCCAAAGTTGTACTAATCACAAATAGCTTGAGGATGAGTTCCTTGCAAATAATTTAATCTAGGATATATCCCAGAAAAGTCTATATCACAAGTATTATTATATTGTAAAGAGTATAAATCTCTCATTATTTCAAAATATATTTGAATAGCAGGATGACTTTTAGAAAGGCTTTCAGTCTTGATACTTTTCTGTATCTGAGATTTGCGTTAGTGTCAGGTCGTAAGGAAATAACATCAAGAGTAACAACCTTTGGCTGAATTGGTCGATGTATAAGAGAAGAGAAGATCCAGTAGATTTGGAATCTTTAGCTGTCTTGATTTTGTTAAGCAACTTATACAATTTTTGCTCAGAATAATTGTAGTGATTTATCTTTGCTTGCCATACATGGCAAAAAAGAGAAAAGTAATTCAACTACTCCCTTAGATATTGAGGAAAATTTTGCAATATCTGACAAATCTTTAATATGTGCTTGACAAGTATCGATATCTTTAGACATTTGGTGTAATAAATCAAATATCTCTTCTTTGGGGCTAACAAACTTTGCTTAAAACCCTGCAAGGATATTATAGTTAGAATTGATAATTTCAATACCAAAAACATATTCTGTTAATAAAGTTTGCCATTTTATATATCTTTTACTGGAGTCTTATTTGTTCGTAATAAAAATCTTTTTGGTAGTAGGAAATAATAAAAATTTTGACATCTTTTTACTATCTCTAGTAATTCTTTTTCATTTATATGATATTGTTGTTGAGTATTAGTAAATGTTCTTGAGGTATACCTACGGAGGGACTCATGCACTTTAATATTAGCATCATCATAATCTTTTTTTTAATACTCCACTCCATATATGGTCAGAAGCATTAGTTTCAAGAATTAAGTCATCATTATCAAAAGGTAGAGAAAGCTTTGGTAAAGCAATACATAGAATTTTAATTTTCTTTACCTGTTTAATCAGATAAGGTGAAAATTTAAATCTTTAATTTTTCTTTGAAAGTAGTTGAAAAGTTTCCTTATTTCAACTAAGTTTTGAATAAAAGCGAAAGCATAATTTAATACACCTAAAAAACTTTGAACTTGTTTTTATCTTGTAACTTATCAAGGAATTGTGAAAATTTTTCAAGAATATAGGGTTGAAGTTTAACTCCTTTGCCATATATTTCCATTCTAAGAAATTCTATTTCAATTTGACATATCTAAGCCTTTTTCTCAAGCTGTGCCAGACCATGTTGTTCACATAAATCTGCAAATATAAGGAGATGTATAATATGTTGAGAAACATTATTGCTAGCTATTAAAATATCATCCACATAACAATGTATGAAATTATGATATTTGAAGATATTATCCATTTTTCTTTTAAATATTTGTGTAAAACCTCGATCCTTTCCTTTAATTGAATATAAATTTTATTTTTAGTGAATAGTATTTTCGGTTGAATAGTAAATCTTGTTGAATAGTGATATTTAGGAGACCCAATCCTGAAATATTGAAAAATATCCAAAATAAGTATTAGGGTTTAATAATACTGAAATGGATTGAAAATAAGTTTAATTGAATGAAATTCGGGACTTCCAAAAGTTTAGGACTAAAATGACCTTTTTAGAAATAATGGGTATTAATGATTTTAAACCCAATAAAAAATTTTAAAGCATCCAATCAATAAGTATTGACCCTAATAAGAGTATTTCATAGTCAATTTGATAACAAGACTGTTATGGAATATTTTCATAGTTTAATTCGGTCAGTTGGTGAATTAAATTCATTAAAGGTCAATTTGATCTTTTTGTGTACAATAGTGTGAGTGGATTAGTGAGCACACCTAGTGACCAATTAAATGCCTTCTTAAGAGTTAAACATCATTAATTAAATGGATGGTGAGTCATTAGAGACAAACAATAGGAAAGTGATGTGTAAAGCATTAAAGAGGATAAAAAGCAAGACTTTAGATAAATCGTTTCATTTTTTGGAGAGTAGCCTTGAGATAACCATGAGACCAAAAACACAAAAGAAGAAAAGAAGAACCACCAAAGAGAACGTCGACCAAGCTTGTAATATCCCTTTCCCCCTACTAAGGGTTAGAACCCTAAAATTTGGTGCACGTGAGCTTAGAGGCTTTGAAGAGGGTGTGGGGATTGTGTGTCCATCAAACGGACATGGGAGTCCGTTTGACGGACAGCTTCAGGTGAATTGTAATAATTGGGATGACTCATGTCCGTTTAACAGACATGCAGGTCCGTTTAACGGACCTTCTCAGAAGAATTGAGACACTTTGGTTGATTCATGTCCGTTTAACAGACCTTCTCGGATGAATTTGGATTGCTTGGCTAGTCTATGTCCGTTTAACGGACATGCAAGTCTGTTTAACGGACATCCTCGGGGCAACTTTAGTAAATCGCATTTTTGACCGTTTTAAATTTGGTACATGTGGTTTTAAGCGAGATTATGATAAAAATGCATCATATTTGGATACACATTGATGAATTGGATTATTGCACACATTAAAATCA
>JANZLH020000425.1:133896-147306 GCA_026770325.2 Erythroxylum fimbriatum
TTTCAAGGCACTTTAACATGTAATTAATAAGGGTATATCAGACATTTCATTAACTTTCTTAATAAGTGTGCATTCCTTTAAAACGTCACTTATTATGAATCGGAGGGAATATTAAAATCCAAGTGAAGGGGTCGCCTTCATAGGCACTACGATCGTACCAACTTTATTTTAGATAAGTTCCTGCATAAATTAGGTTTAACACTTTATTGAAGTCAGGACAAAAGTAGCTTATAATTAATGCAATTCTCCTTTCTTTAACTTCAACCCAAGTTTAATTGCTTCTCTTTAAATGCCACTGCGTTTCTTTTTCTTGGAGATAGTTGACATTTCTATGGGCCATAAAGCCTAGAACATGTGGTTTTGTCTTTCTTCATTATTGGTTTCAAGAACAAAACTGTGGTTGTTAGAGGGACACACACACACCACAAGGACAGTGTGAAGTTTGTAGTTAATATAAAATCCAAAGATGTCAAAACAGAAAGATCATACGTTAAAACAAATATCCCAAAAGTGCGGATAACATGTTCCTTGTGTACCATGCCTTTCCCAACTTGACCATTTTGTATCCTCCCTGTAAACGAAACATATTGTACATGAATGCTTTTCTAAAACATGAATGGGACCCAACTGCAACAATTTCACATGCACAATCTCAACTTGACCATTTTGTATCCTGCCTAGAAACCATGAATGCTTTTCTAAAACATGAATGGGACCCAACTTCACCAATTTCACATGCACAAATAAGGAGTATCTCTCTCGCTTTTTACCCAGTTCACCCCTACAAACAATGGTTACAGACAAATGTTTCTGCACTAGCTAAATTTTGTCACAAGTATACGCGTAGCGTTTCTACCAAGTTTAGTCTCCTTGATACATCTTTCATGTGGGGGCCAAAACACTCGTGCGGGTATGATAATATGGACCTGACAAAACGCTTTCGTTATCCACTCCAAAAGGCCATTTGGAATGATCCGATAAACGTGGAAGCCGATAAGATTGTGATTCAAAAAATGCCTTTCCACCGTAGTATTTATCGCATAATTAATTCCAAAGGATAAATTTGCCTTTACTTAATGAGAACACGGGTTAAATTACGCTTCTTTTGGGCGCAGAATTTAAATTTTTTTTTTTGGCTACGAACGAACAGAAAAGATCTTCCGCGAGAAGAGGATGTAATTGAATTTGAGGATCGGCACAATAAGTAAGTCCCTACGGAAAGAAATGCGCCAAATCAGCAAGACGATGTGTCGGTTGCCTTCGCGACAGATGTGTCAAATATCAACAATCCATCCCCCTTTGATCAGCTCCAAGCTATTAATAACAAGAGTATGATAAGGGTGTGAATCAATTACTCCACTTCTAAGAAACTGCACAACACCCATAGCATGAAGTTCTATAATCAAATGGCTAGTGTTATGCGTTTTCACCAAAAGCCGCCCTTCGCGAAGTCCCCGTAATTCGGCAGAATTTAAATATTGACTGACTAAAAGTATCTATAATAGTTGAACTTCTCAAAGTGAGATAACACAGAAAATGTGAAAAATAGACGGCCACAGAGGGGCATCCGTAACTAAAGGCAGCTTAACCAATGTGGAAATATATACATTTTTTTTTTGAAAAAGGGAAATTAGTATAAATGTAGAAAAAATTTACAAGGTCATCAAAAGAAAAACCCATTATATACATCACAGAAGATGAGCCAGCAGAAAAATCAACTATCACATCAAAAGAGAGCCTTAAAAGAACTCCCATCTAACAACTATAATTGTAAGGCATGACTAACAGTAGAGCTACAAGGAACTTTCCTAGTCAAGACTAACGCCCGAACGTTAGAAATAATTAAGCATATCAAACTTTCCTTCGGAGAAGAGGTATTCTGAAAACGTCGAGAGTTGCGCTCTCGCCAAAGAGAATATAAACAAACCCCTAACACAATAATGTGGATAGAGTTGTTGAAACCTGTAGTAGAAGACAAATATCTAGTGAGAGTCATAAGATCAGACCCAGGATCCATCCAACAGCATAAACCACAGACAGCTTTCTAAATAGAATAGGTAAAGGGGCACTCAAAAAAAAGATGAGAACAAGATTCCAAGTGAAGAGAACACATCGGGCAAGAAGGATCCACTTGCACATAAGGAAGGCGATCTGCAGTCAGAATGCATTGCTAATTTCTGTCCCCACTTTTCTTCACAGGAGAGGGGATATCAGATAAAAAGAGTCGAAGAAACGTTAATAGGGACCGTTGACTACAACCATATTACACTCGATCTCATAATACTCGAGCACTGGAGAACATATTGATACAAAGAGTAAGCAATTCTCAGCCGTACAACCTCATATAAGTTGCTTCAAGTAATTGTAAAAGTCAATTCTAGAATCTGAATCTACAAATGAGTGCATACAGACCAAGTCTAGTTTCATATATACGTCAAGCATAGTTGTACCATACAATCCCCTTCTAGTTTCATATATACGTCAAGCGTAGTTGTACCATACAATCCCCGCTCTGAGAAATGCAATGCTGCCCCAAAGATATCTCGAGACATGCAATGCTGATTTGGGCTGTTAGATCAATGTGTCACCAACATTTTCAGAACCATATTTGATTCATGATTCTCCTCCAATACAAATCTTGGACCTGTCAACTGGGACTCCTAACTTATATGCAACAGCAACAAGCCCCTTACGAAAGAGAAGTAGAGGAAGAGGCGTTGATGGGTGCTAAACAATAATTCACATTATTGGAAACGTGTAAGCTTGTTAACGGCTGTGTCCAAAGCATCCACATTCGCCCTAAGGATTTTTCTACATTAGCATTAAGAAACCAAAAGAATAGAGAAGTTGAAGCAAGCCAAATTAATTAGTCAATTAGCAGTGGAAGCAAAGAAAGAACGTACATAACAAATTTGCAATCTTAATATCCTAAAGGTAAGAGTTTTTTAGTTCCTAGCGAAATCAACAGAACATGGTTACACAGTCAAATCCAATAGAATGAGAAAGTAAGAAAAGTCTACAGGTCCTGTGCTGAAACCTGTAGAAAACAGATGTAAAGGATACAGTTTTCTGGCTA
Source organism: Erythroxylum fimbriatum (assembly GCA_026770325.2). Classification (NCBI taxonomy): domain Eukaryota; kingdom Viridiplantae; phylum Streptophyta; class Magnoliopsida; order Malpighiales; family Erythroxylaceae; genus Erythroxylum; species Erythroxylum fimbriatum. The sequence goes on from JANZLH020000425.1 coordinate 136,973, forward strand.
AGGCTTCAATGCCCTTCATCTCCTCATTTAATCTGCAAAAAAGAAAGTATAAAAATATAGTTAGGGTTCTAAGTACCCAAAAGGGCAGAAATGTTGCACTGTTGAAGACCATGGAGATTATATAATTAGAATTAAAATATAATCATGTATCCAACATAGGGATATTCTATTTTCAAATAATAAAGCATTTTAGTTATTATTTAGGAATAATGTATTTTTCCTATTGTGAATATTGTACTGCTCTACTAATAGAAATAGATAGGTTAAACATTAGAAACTTTTATGGGTTTTGTGTCCGTGGATATAAACTTTAGAGCCAAGCCACATTATACCACTGTGTAAAGATTTTCCCTCTCTACTCTTTCTTTCAATTTTGCACTTAATTTTTGCAGGCCTACTACTAGCCGACAAAAAAAAAAGTCGTTTATATTCAAATATCAAGAAGTTGGTATCTTATTTAAGCTACAAAGGTCACTATAATCTGATTTGCAAACACCTAATGTGTGCTATAATAGAAAATAACAGCACACTTAAAGCTGAATACCAATCCGATATTTATGGAGGAACATGACAGTTGACAGAATCAAGAAACAATCATCTCATGAAAGAATAAGTCAAATTCAAAATTTGTACAAGAGTCCAGAGTTCTAACTTCTAATACAACAATTCTTCCCAACCGGATGACAACAGGTTCTCCCCAGGGTTTCCACAGATCACTTACATACCCTAACCATAAGAGACATCTTTTCTCATATTTAGTCATTTCAATATCATGAAACAGAAATTTTCTAAAATATATGCCATAATTTGAAAATTTTAAAATAACCAACCTGAGGCATGAATTTATGTATCTGTTTCCCTTTGTCGCCGCATCAAGCACTGTCAATGAACAAAGGAAAGAGAAGGAAAGAAACAATACAATAAATGCAACATAATCATGAAAGTGAATGTATAAAACTTGAAAGAAAAATAAGAAGAAAAATTAATTATATTCACTTTACCAGATTCTTGAAGACGACCAGCAGCATCTCCAAAACAATTCATATGATCAACCGAGCTGCCAGTAACCTAACGATTGCACAAATTTCGCATATGTTCTCACGCTAATATGAGATTGAAAATGAAAAACAAAATTGAATGCGAGAAAACAAACCTCAGAGAGGGCCAATCGAAGGGAGGCAAAGAGAGAGGTAAAGCTCTCTGCAATAGCAGTTGAGTCCCTCTCAACAACCTCCAGAGCCTTGAAGATCTCATTGCGGTTCAGGACAGGATTCAACTCCGTATTCTTATCTTCTTCAAACTCAGGATACAATGATGTCGAACATCCAGTTGGTTGATTTTTGGAATATATCTTATCCAAAAGATTTTGACTTTGATTAACATCACTATCAATACCAGATTCATCTCTGTCATCATTTTGCATATTGTTCACTGCCTGGCACACATTCGCTTCATGACTGCTAGGCTGTCTTGGCGCGTTAGTCTCCTCCAATACCATAATCTGAATGTCATTTAACAAGATCCTTACCACTAATAGTATATAACCATAAAAATAATATGCCGTATGATGGAGTGTGAAAAAATGTAACGAAAAATGTTGTATAATTGTGATAGTAATTACACTATGCGTGAATTACATTTTGTTAAGACCTTTAACACTGTAACAACCATTACAAGTTCCATCTTATGTAATCCACCTTCGGTTACCCGACATCCTCGACTAAATTGATTCCCAATTTCATTCAATAACATTGCATCATAATCCAAAAATTCCAATGTGTTTCACAAGTTTGGTAAAACAAACTTCTCATGTTATGAACTAAGTCAAGACAAATCAGACCTTTGAAAAGTTGGCTCTAACAAGAATCTCACCAAAATTTAACACCCGTAAAAGATGAATTTCAAGTTCTTGGCAAAAACGATCATTCACAGAGATTGTCGATCCTTAGATACTATAATAGGAAAAAAAGAAAAGAAAATGAAACCGGAGATATTGAGATGTATATGGAAAAGGAAAGACACAAGATTAAAAGGAATACTGACAATGAAAAGATAAAAGAGAACTACTTCACCTGCAAACTTGAGCGACTTGAGAAAAAAACGAAAAGAAGACGATTGCCTGGTTAGCTAAGTGAAGAGAGAGTGAAAATAAGATATTAGAGAAAGTTAGAGCGAGAGTATTACTCTGCACTAATCTTTTACTAGGTTTCTTTTTCCCACGCCTATTAAGTATAATTAGCAGAGTATTACTCTGCACTAATAATGACTGTAAATTTAATTGATTATATATAAATAAATATAAGAATTTAAAAATGTGTAATTAAATTTTAAGTGAAATTTAAAATTTTGTAATTAAATTATAAATATTTAAAATATGTATTTGGTTATATTATTATATAATTTTAATGTATAATAAATATGAAAAATTTTAAAATTAGTAATTAAATTATAAATAATTTGAATATAAAATTAGTAATTAAATTATAAGTAATGTATAATAAATATGACAACCTCTTTTTTAAAACCTTATAAACCATATCTTTTGATACAAGGAGCAAGATGAAGAACCTTTATTACCAGCAAACCTTTGAAATGATTCAGAGCTAAGCTTTTTAATTCCTCCTAATCAGTGTGACTAGTTCACTCCTAGGAGGACGGAGCCATGTTACAGGGGAGGGGGACATGGCCTCCCCTTTCAAATATTTTTTTTAAAAAATTACTTATATAATTAAAATTTTTAAAATTACAAATATAAGTGACCCCCTCTTTAAAAAAAATCTCTATCTTCTTTTCTCTTCAACTCTGCACGCACAGCCCTCCTTTTTCGGCCCCCTTAGAGTTGAGTCTGGCTCCGTCCCTAGTCCGAGCCTGTAAAGAGTAAATAGAATTATTGTTCCCTCTAATCAGGACTGCATTGTGATAAAATTACGCATTCCTATCTCCCTCTTTCAACCATATATTTCTCACCTTTTGTTTATTAAGAGAATGATATGCCTTGAGGGTTTCTAAATAATGAGATAGAGTAGTTCTTTCAACTTGCTGAAAGGCTTGGTGAGCTTCTTGTTAGCCAATTTAGCATTATTGATGAAGTTCATATTGCATACTTTTAACTTCTTCTTTAATAACTCGTAATCGAATCACGCATTTACAAGTCCCAAACCTAACAACATGTTCTAAGTCCTCTTACCATAGCATCTTTTAACACAAGAATATTGGTAACATAATTGAAGAATATAAAAAGTGAGCTTCTGAATGACCAAGTCCTATTCAATATAACCCCAATAAGGAGTGACAAGAACAAAAAGGATTACCAAAGTGTGTACAACTACTAAGAAGTTCCCAATCAAAAGCCAAAGAGTGGTATCCCCCACTTAAAGTGACATCAAATTATGTCATATCTCCATTCTCTTTATGTTTCTAAGTTTATTGCATATATAATAATAATATACATTCATGTCAAATTCCTTAGAAGCAAAGTTTGGCAATGCAGAGACCCAAAATTTACTCTCATCTATTAACTTAATAGTTACCTATGTGTCATAAAACAAACTCTATCAAAAGCAATTAGGGAACCTCAGTTAATTATTGTGGGAAAGCACTTCCAGAACTGTCTTGTGCTTTCTTCCTTAATTAACCGTCGTGTACTTCATCCATCTTTCAAGTGAAGCAGATGATGCTTCTCTTAGTCTTCCAATAGGACGGCTTCATCAGAGCAACTATGGGACCTTTTCACCTTTTAAGTAACTGTTTAATTTATTATTCTCCTACTACGATTTAGCTTTGCATGTTTAAGATTGTGTATCTATTAGTTTTATACCAGATTCAATGCTCTGCCAATATTCTCACTACAAATCATTAGAGAGAAAAACCAATCATCTTATCTTCATAATTAAGGAATTCATCACTTCTTGATCAAATCGAACTCTACCTTTGAAATTTCTCAAATTCCTCTCTTTTCATATCTCCTAGAAGCTAATAACAAAGATAATGTAAACAACCTTATCTCCTTCTGGTTTAGTCTTCAAATTTTTCAGATTCTTTGGTATGTCAATTAGCAAACACACTTCTCTTTAATTCTTTTTCATATGCCCTCTACAAAAGGGCATTGAAAAACAAACGATCTCTAATTTTATAGCCATCCTATATTTAAAAATCACAATCTGTCAATCTTAGGCATTTTGTTCATTATAGCCACCCATAATAGACAAGAGGTGTTGGGTCTTAATATCTTATGTCTAAGGTACCTGTCTACTGGGTTAAACTATTCCTATGCTATCCACTCCTTACATGTCTTGTTAGAAAAGAAATTAAAGGGTTGGTTTACCAAAAGTAGATGTCCAAGTTCCTACAATTAGGAGTATAATTAGGAACTAAGTGCATCACCTAATTTGAAATTTCCTTCCACCTATTGCTGAAAATGACTACACAAACTTTAGTTTTTGGTAGGAGATTGCTCTATCATTGTACTACCATAGAAAGTCTAATTAATGGACCATAATGAATATATATATTGACAAATTGGTGAAACCTTTCATCACTGAGAGATTATATACATACATCTCAATATTATACCACTCATCCACTCCACCTAAAAATTTCTGATATATGGAAGGCACAGACTAGGGGTAAGAAGAATGCTAAAGAATCACAAACTAACTTCAGCACCCGTTCTACTACCATCGGAAATACCGCAAGAATTAATGCCATCGTTTTTGGGACTTTGTCGTTGAGGAACTAGCAACAGGAGTTTTCCTAGAAGCTGGTACACCTTTCCCGGAAAAGAAGGAAAAAAAGAGGGGTTACAGATTTATCTATTCACAGGAACAAGAATTTACAGTAACAATAGCAACTGTTAGCAAATTGAAGTGGAATGTATAAATGATGCAGGGCTGACAATAACCGTGAGAAATTGAAGTTTGATCAACATACTTGATGAAACGTTTGGAGTAGAATTTCTTGACAATGATAAACGCGATAATCTAGATTGCGCCAATCCTTGTTGGGAGGGCCTTGGAAGCTTTGATGATAAACTTCGTCTACTAAATTACAAGGCATTATCATCCATTAGATCTGCTTTAAAACTGTGTGGCTTTTAATAAGCAAAGTCAACGGGGTGGTTTAATGAGAAATAGGGCGAAATTATAAGGGAAACAACTGGGACAAAAAGCACAATTTAATCACCTTTGCAGCAATGCACAAATCAATCCTCATTTTTGAAACTTAAATCAAAAAGAATTTTCATTACCACGGTATAAAATCTTTTAAAATGAGAAAATAAATTCCAAAGTAATCACGGGATTGAGCAATACTTACTTCTCTATCTTCCCAACCTTAGCTCGTTTTGCAGCTGCAGTTGAGCTCAAAGATTCAGGTCGTGAAACTTTGACTGAATTTAATGATTCAGCACGTTTTGCAGCTTCAGCTGGTTTTGAAGATTCTGGAAAAAGAGTAAATTCCACAGCACTGCCCATTGAGCCATCAGTTTCCGTACCCATTGACAGACCACTGTCAGATATGTCACTTAATCTGTCATCAGAATCCACATCTCCAAAGCCCATAAGGTCAATATCATCTTTAGAACTCTGACCTGCACCCGTTCCAGAATGTTTTGATTGAGTTGAATGGTCCTCTTGTTGCACCATTGACTCTGATTGGGATAGCCGTTCCTTTGGGTTCCAGGAGTCGTCCATAGACTGAGTTGAGCGAAATTCAGAACGTCCTTTGCCGTGTTCTGAATTGTTATCCATTTCAGAAACAATCTTCTCAAAATTTCCAGAGCCCTTCACTTTTGGTAGCGTGGGGCTTTGTCTTGGAGTCCCAACTGAACGCCGGCCTGGAGAGAGGGGTTCATACCTAAGTGAACTTCCATACTTCACACCATTGACGGAAACCCTAAGCTGTTGTAATCGCTCAATCTCTTCATCTTTCTTAGCAATTGTATCCTTGAGGAAAGAAACCTGTAGGATAGTGGTCAAAAAAGAATGTAGTAAAACAAGTCTCATCTGTATTTTCAAGTAAAACATCAAACTGCATTCACTGTCTAATTTTTATTCTCAGAAAAGTCCACCGAATTTAGTCCCCAAAACTGACTGATAGGAAGGCCACAACAAATCTGGAAACAAGTTACTTCTATTAGAAGACTAATGGAAGCTCCAACTATGTCCAGAAAATTTACAATTTTAAACCCATGTAACAGAATAGGCAACAGCAAAGGAATATTGTTCACCGTAGCCCCGCCTTCATCATGCATATTCTACTGGTTAAGGTGAAAAAATCAGTTATGAAACCCCTCAAGCCAGAATATTTCAATAATCAATAAATAAGGTTATGCATAATCTTATGTTAGTCCACAAAAACTGGTTGCAGAGTTAACAATTGAGGCTTATGTACAGTGAAATGGCTTGACATACGGACTTCATGAGCTTCCCTAACCCAGGAGAAGTTCCAACAGAAGTGGCCACAGTGATAAATACTGTTACTGTCCTAAAACTAGAAATGAGCAGGGAAAAAACTTGAGAACCTGCTCCATGAGTTCTCTAATATCTCTTCCTTCTTTGTGGTTCCTTGCAGCACCCAACTCAACACCAGAAACCCTCTGAGCAAACTTCAAGGCACTAATAGTCTCGGAGTAGGAATAAACATCGGGATTGAGCTGTACAAACATGAGTGTCTTTGCTTGACCACCTGAAACATAAAGGACAAACAAATAGTGAACCCATTTGAAAGATATAAAAAGACTGGAATAAACTTAAGAGCATCTAACATCTAGACAGGGTATGGATAATGCTATTAATATAAATACTACCTAAGGAAGATTGAAGTACTTGAGTTAATTTGCTATTTCTGTATGGCACATGAGAACTCTTTTGTGCTAAAGCAAATATTACATCTCCCAGGGCAGATAGAGATTTGTTTATATGCTGTGCCTCCCTAAGCCTGTCACCAATTACTTCAGATCGATCCACCCTTTCACTGCCAGCAAGATCCACCAAATGCAGACTACCACGCAAAACAGCACCACTCGCCAAGTCCGTTCCATGAACATGAACAGTAAGAATACTGCGAGGTACAATTTAGTAAAAAGATACTGATCAAGTTGAAACCAAGCATTGAACATAATCATTATCAGATGGAGTACCTGTGGGATCTGCTACTCCTTTCATTTAGGGCTGTAGCACCTATAGAGCGGTTCATGAGCCCAATGTTCATCAGTTGTAATACATCTTCAGTTGACATCACAGAGTGCATGCTCGCGTCAGGAACAGCTAACCCATTTGTATGGGTTGTATTCCAAATCCCGAGTGTATACGAGTCAAGGATAACAGAAATGAAAAGGATAAGAATTATCTTTTCACTAGTAGGCTAGTAGGTTACGACACTTTCAAAATGTACATTCAAGAATCAATTACTGAATATCAGAAGCACATAAAAAGACTAGAACATACTTGAGACATGCCAAGTAATTGGAAATCACAACAGATAGGACATGCCCAGGAGTCTACAGAAAACAATAAACAACAGTGAAAGGATATCTTTTCTGAATACCATCACTTGTTAGCAAATCACGAACTTGTTCGTTATATATCTCAACCATTTGAACACCAACTTCATATGTTATGGAGCTTTTTCTGCTCAGAGAGATTTGAAAAAGATCGTGTAATGCTCGATAGTTGACCCCCCAATCTTCTTTGGATGATATATTAGGTCCACTCTAAAGGAAAGAATATACGCTGAAATTATATAAAAATAGAAATATAGGAAACATCAACCCTATTACAATATTGAGGCACAAGTACCATCACACAATCAAATGGAAGTAGCAATTATGTTTGTACCATTGTATATGTCTTTCCTGAGCCCGTTTGGCCATATGCAAAGATGCACACATTGTATCCATCTAGGACAGACCTAATTAATGGTTGGGTGTCAAGAAACACCTCCCCTGCCATCAGATGACATCCATAAGATACAACAGTATATTGAAAATTTATGACTGAAAAAAAGAAAAAAGGAACGAACAATACAAAATTTTGAAGAAATAAATACGAATCAACCATCTAGCACTAATATGTAACCTTGACTAGCTGTTGGGCCAAAGACCTTGTTAAATTTGAAGAGCCTATGAGTGTCCTTTCCTTGTTTTGAGGGGTTTGAAACAACCAATTCACCATTTTCGCCAATATATTCTATTGTTGTTTGCTTCTTGCATTGCCCGGGAAGAAAAGGTCTTATACGGCAGTACACTCTAATATTTCCTGTACTCAAAGAAACATAATTAAGCAACTAACAAAGGAAACTAATGACAGTCATCCAAGAATACCTTTCAAATCCTGAACCTCATTGTACAATATCCGATTTTCTGCAAGGACTGAATTGTAATTTTTTGCAGCATCTGCTAGTCCTTTAAGTTCCATTCCTACTCAAGATAAGTAATATATGCTGATCATAAGAAGTCCAATATACAAAAGCTTAATTTCATGCGAAAGCAACAAATTGAAAAGCTAAACATCGCACTACCCAAGGAATGAAGTTCCTCTGAGTAATTCCTTTTTGCTATCAAGACTTCATGCTTTATCAACTCAGAAGCTTCCCTGAGCTCCTGGAGGTAGCAACATTAAGAATTAACATGATAAGTGTAAGCATCAACAGCTATCCAGATTAAAATAAAACAAAAAAGAGGACAAACCTCTAAAACTTTAGACTGATAATCTATTAAGTTTCTGTAAGTTCCCTCCTTTTTCTTCCATCTCTGAGATTTAGATTCTAAACATGACTGAAGTTCTTTCCCTGTGTTCCTTGAATCTATTAGAAAGGACTCAAGCATCTTCAACTTCTTCTCCAACTCAGCTTTAGTTTCACTAGCCTGCATTTCCAGTAGCAAATACTGCTCTTCGTAAGCCCTTTTGGCCATTTCTAGCTCCTCTTTGAGTTTTGAATTCTCAATATCCCGGTTGCTTTTCTCTTCCTTCAATCGAAGTAAATCAAGCTCTTCAAGTTTTTCCTTCTTCTCAAGTTTTGTTTTATCAATCTTCAAAGAATGTAAATGAAGGAAATTTTGAGACAAGAATTATCTGATGAAGACAAAAGAGTCAATCATTAATGCATCATAACAAATAGCCTTTGCTTAAAAACATCTTGCACTAACAACATTGGTCATCTTTGTTAGAAAGTTGTCATGAGCTGTCACCTTAAAATTGAGGAATCAGGATGATATGAGTCCTCAATATATAGGAAACGACCATCATTATTTACCATACAAATAGAACTTTCACATGTATATGTACAGCAGTGTAGACAATGTTATTAAGTGCAATAAAAAAACTTTTCATTCTTTATATACTCACAACATAGTATCAATGCCAAATAAAAATGCGTTTCTTTCTTTTTTTTTCTCGAGTTTTTTCGTTGTCAATGGTGAGGTTCTTTGATCCTCCTCGATGGTGTCTATCACCCACAAATTATTAGCAATAGGTAGTTAGAACACTAGAAAAGACCCTGTGGTAGACAATAATCTAGTAGAAATTATGTGGATTGGAGTAAAAGTGCTCAGGTATATCTTCAAAGAATTGATAAACACGACCACTTCACTAGTTACCCCATAAATGATGATAGAAAAAAGTTTGGTTTAATGAAGATGTAAAAACATTCTTGCTAATTCGTAATTTCATTGATGCTAAGGCAATTGATCTTGTCAATTATTGCGAATTTATTAAGGAGATTATTGATTAATTGGATTTCTTATACTACTGACATAAAAGCTCAACATTCTTAATGTGAACAGATGACTGTTATGAGTTTTCTTGCAAGATTTCCATCTAAATTTGATGTTGTCCAAACTCAAATTCTTACTAGTTCTAAAACGACTTCTCTACATAACAACTTTATTAGGTTGTTAAGTGAAAGATCTAGGGATCCTCATCCTCATGCCCTTATAAGTTGAGGTATGAAAAATGAGATTGCTCAAGGGAATCATCATAAAAAAGATAGTTGGAATAGCTCTCATATAAGTAAGAGTGGTGGAAGTGGTCATGGCCAAACTAATAGATCATATGTTAGTATTGAAACGTACTTGGTGGAAACATCATGGAAAACATCCACAACAATTTAAAGTTGCTAATTTCCAACTTAAGAGAATGACCATATGTTTTCAACTTCATCTACTGATAAATCTATATTAATATATGTCGAATAGATTGCTTGTTTCATTAAGTACCAATCTTGTCAACAGTTTCTCCTTTCATAACACCTGTCAATCAAGCAAGTAAGACAATAACATGTCCTATGTCCTCTTCTCAAAATTGGGTCATTGATGCAACTGCTATAAACCATATGAC
>JANZLH020000425.1:187501-203194 GCA_026770325.2 Erythroxylum fimbriatum
TTTAAAAATTGTCTTTTATATATAATATATAAAATAAAATTTATATATTTATTAATCACCGGTTTAACCACGGTTGAATTCCGGTTGAACCATTAATCCTTGAATCAGTTGCTTCTCCGGTTCAATCACCGGTCCGGTTTTTAAAACATTGGTCAAACCTAAATTAAAGGAGCTGACAAATCTCCTCCTTTGTATATTCCTTATTTAGGTAGGACCCTTTATATATATATGTAGATAAACTCTTCTCTAATGACATACAAGTTTTATCGCACACAAAATCCTATGCATTGATAGTTACTATGTAAAAGCTATATATTCAATGGAAAAAGGAAGAGGATAACAATTCAATTCCACAAAAAAATTTCTTGAGATCAAAGGGTTCTCTCTACACGACTCCTTATTACTTATTCATCATAAGTCAAAAGGGAAGAAAATTAAACAAGTTAAAGCGTCATTCAAATTTATTGAATTTCACAGTAAATCATCCCATAACTTGATCTCAAATTCAAAGCCATAACAACTTGGTATTAGAGCCAAAAGTTATGGGAGAGACGCAATTTACACTAGCAATTTGAAGCTTTCATTGCTATTTACCAAGACGATCGAGCACAAAAAAAGGCTAAACGAGAAAGATTGAATTGCGCAAGAGGCACTCTTTGTGCAATTGAATGAATTAGCTCATGAAGTGGCAACCATTAGAATGGAAAGAAGAGAACTTGGTAATGGAAGTGTTAGTTGAGGTTCAAGGAACCAACGTCCTAACGAAGGAAATATGAAGAGGGGCCGTTATTTTCCTAGATACTCTAAATTGGAGTTTCCTCAATATGATGGCACTATGGACCCATTAGAATGGCTCAATCAGTGTGAATATTTTTTCTGCCATCAAAAGGTTACTGAAGAAGAGAAGATGGGTTTGGCTGCACATCAATTGGAAGACAACACGTAGTTTCTCAAATTGGATAAAGATAAGTTGGATTTGACGAGGGAGGAATTTAAATGCCAATGCAACATCATGCTTTGTATTTCTTTACAAGGGAAGAAACTTGGTGCATTATCTAAACTTCAATTTGGTATGGTGGAGGATTGTCAATGCAAATTTGCACAATTATGTACTCACACTAGTGCACTCATATCCGCACAAGCAATGGAAATTTTCTTAGGGGGATGTAGGATTATATTGTTGTTGAGGTTGAGTTGTATCATCCGGAGGATTTGATAAATGCCATGAGTTTAGCATGTTTGTATCAACAGCAAGGTGGTTGAGGCAAATCTGAAACTTTTAGTTCCAATATTAAACGACTTAACGTAACCAAAATTTCAAAAACCTCAATTTATCAAGCTCTTGACTTGAGCAAAGATGGAGGAACGACGAGCCAAGAATCTTTGTTATAATTGTGACAAGCATTATTCTCTAGGTTATTGGTAAAAGTGCTTATTTTGGATAGAAGGGATTGAGGGACTGAATTTGGAGCCGAAAACAAGTGAGGATGTTGTGGAAGATGAGCCTAAGATCTCTATTCTTGCAATAACTAATTTCGAAAACAATGCAAATGTGTGATTATTCTAAAGAACAACCCTTGCTAGTTATGATTGATTCAGCCAGCACTCAGTTTTATTAATGAATAACTTGTGTCCATTTGAGTTTGGAGATTCAGCAAAGGGAGGGGTTCCATGTTATGGTTGTTAATGGGGAACGTCTTAAGAGGCTAGTTGTATGTAAACTTGTTTCCTTAAAATTAGGTGCAAAAGTTTTTCACGTGGATTTATTTATGCTTCCTTTGGGTTGTTTTGGGCTTGCATTAGGTGTTAATTTTTAATTTAATTGCTATTATTATTATCATATATGGTAAAGTAAGAAAGAAGTTATCATAAAAATTAGCTAATTAGGAGTAGAGTAATTTAGCCCAATTTCGGCAGACCTTGCCTTTGACAAGTGCTGCCAATTTTTCATCACCAAAAATAGGTTCTGCAAGGAAGGGAACCAATATAAATAAGGGGAAAGAGATTAACTTTCCTGAGACATTGACAATAGTAGTTGTTGATTTTTATTGGAATGGGATGAAGCAAAGATGTTTAGAAGTTCATTAAATCATGTGATACTTGTTAGCACCATAAAATTAAACACTGTCATCCTATTGGAGTTTTGCAGCCTCTTTTGATTCTGTATCAAATTTGGTATGACATTTACATGGTTTTCATTGAAGAGTTGTCCTTCTCACGTGATAAATCAGTTTTATTCATTGTGGTTGATTGCATATCCAAGTATGCTCACTTTATTCCCATATCTCATCCTTATATGACTGTTATGATTGTTAATGTTTTTTATAATATTTTAAAGTTGCATGGCCTTTCAGAATCGATCGCTTGTGATAAAGATGTCACTTTCACAAGTTTCTTTTGGGTTGAATTGTTTCGCTTAAATGGCATAAAGTTGCGTTTCAGTTATTCGTATCACCCCTAAATCTATGGTCAATATGAAGCTGTCAATCGTACCGTCAAGATGTATTTACATTGTTTTACTAGTGATTGTCCAAAGAAATGGCTTGATTGGTTATCTTGGGTAGAGTTATGTTGTAATTCTAACTTCCATACACCATTAAAGGCAACCCCTTTTAAAATTGTATATGTTTGGGTGCGTTATCCCAATACTTGTCATTTGGAAGTTGTCAACTTTGTGCTCAAGGATCGTGATTTGGTTCTCTAGGACTTACGTCATTGTCTCCTTCAAACCCAAAATCACATGAAAGTTGTGTATGATGCTTGCCATATGGATATTTAGTTTGTTATGGGTGAGATGGTCCTTTCGAAATTTCACCCTTATTGACAACTTTCTCTATGATCACATTCCAATTGCAAATTGGCACCCAATTATTGTGGTCCATTTCGGATTTATCTTCAATTGGTATGATAGCATATATTCATCATGTTTTTATGTTTCTTATTTGAAGATATTCTATAGTGCAAGTGATGCCACTGTACAAGAGTCTCTTCCTTTGGCTCATCATGGTGAAATCCTTCCCACTCCTCAAGCAATTCTAGATCTTCAATTTTTTCATGGCACTACTCAAGTTCTGGTTTATTGGGAAGGGTTATCACCAGCATATGCTTCTTGGGAAGATATCCAGCATATGCAGCTTCGTTACCCTTCCATTCCTATTGAGGATAAGCTCCCTTTTGAGTTTATAAATGCGATACTCATGGGCGTAAGAAGCTGCAAGGAGTGAAATTTACTTAGTTATTATACCTGACATGTATTTGATAAACATGGTGGCAGTTATGTTGTTTCAGTTATGTACGGTTATCTTGATGCTGTAATCTTGGAGGTAGCTATCCTGTACATGTTAATATTCAATGGAAAAAAAAGAAGGAAGAGGACAGCAGCTCAATTTCACAAAAAAATAATATAGTTTTTGAGATAGAAGGGTTCTCTCATTCATAATAGGTTCAAACTTCAAAGGGAAGAAAATCTAACAAGCACATGTGTCAGATTTGTACTTGAATTTTACAGCAAATCATCCCGTAACACTATCCAGACTCAGGGCTATAACAGTGTCTGTGTGTGTGAGAGAGAGAGATCAGTAATGCATGTTCCAAACTGTTAAACGACATATACAAATTTGAGTGATGGACCACGAGTTTTCATCCAGTTTTATGTTATGTGGATTGTCTTCTGTTAGTTCTACCTCCAGTTGATCTGATTTTTGGGATGAATCTATGTTTATGCAGTTTTACACGTATGAAAGTTTCAAGCAGTTGATGTTGTCATTGCATAGTTCTCATGGCCCACCCAGTACATTACAAATGGTTTGTTCGTATCTCTCCCCTTCCATTCTTTGTTAATTTTCTTGCATCAGATTTCCTGTGGCTCATATGCTTATCTTTTCTTGTACTCAACTATTCTGCAAATATTGTGCGGGGATTATTTTCATTTGTCTCAGCTTGCTTGTGGAGGACTAGCAGGATCGACTGCTGCTTTATTCTCAACTCCTTTTGATGTGGTGAAGACAAGACTCCAAACACAGGTTTGCAATTTTCTACATCTTTCTCCATGGATGTTTGTGTGGTATTTCTACAACAAATGTACTTGTCAGAACATGTCTTAATTTTTAGCCATCCTTCTGCAACTATCCATTTATGTTCTTCTCCTACCCATGAAATTTTGCAGCTGAACATTTGTTTATGCTTTGGTTCTAGGGTAGGGATTTTATTACCCAAGACAGATACCTAGTAGATTCTAGTTTGACAGTATGTTTCAACATTACAATTTGCAGATTGTGTATTGCCATGGTTGGGTCCATACTCCATAATGATATTAAAGTGGTGTTCAAACTTAGATTGTTTGTTACTTGTAAGGCAGTTATTTATGAATGTTCTAGATGTGCCTTTGATGGAGTAATCATTTTGCAGATTCCTGGATCCATAAGCAAGTATGAAAATGTGTTTCATGCTCTTAAAGAAATAGGCAGGAATGAAGGTCTGAAGGGCCTCTACAGGTATTGTTTTCGTAATCTGCTCATTTCCTTTGGGGCAATAAATAAACCAATAATACTTGAAAGTTCACAAATCAATCTTTACGGTTATGCATGGAAATAATTTCTGTGGTGTGGCTGTCTAGATGTGAACAGTATGGAAGTTTTTCTGGGATCCCATTGTATTTGCAAATTTCACTAGGCAATTGTTGCTTTTAGCGTTTCAATTGCTATTTAATGAATTTCATATTGACGTGTTGATGGACATTCTCTCATTAGGGGATTACTACCAAGATTTTTAATGTACATGTCCCAAGGAGCGCTATTTTTTGCATCATATGAATCTTTCAAAAGATTGTTTTGTCTGGAACCATCATCAGGATGATCTGAAAGAATTGAAGTGCAAATAAAATTGGGAGATAATGACAACAGTGCCTTGGCAATTATACTTTTAGCAAAGTCTATACCAACGATGGATGGACAAGATAAAAAGTCCATGCTTGAGCCACCCTTGGTATCAAATCGGGTTTAATATGAAGGTCTTGGTGATTAGAAGATTTAAGCTGAATGTTGAAACCAACCAGAAACCTTAACAAGAAGTGGATGCAGTGCCTGAACATGAAAAGGGCAAAAATTGATGCCTCCCTGTTCTCCTTTGGGGAGAAGAACATTTTACATGGTATATTCTGATGCCTTGAGTGACCATCTACTCGAACGATCCCATATAATAATTGATACTTCCCTCGGTTTGTTGTAATAAAATGTCAGAATTGTCAGTCAAAATTAGCTCAGTTCATTGTGTTTGTTATATATGTTATTCAAGTCAGCTAACTTAGCTCGCCTAACAGAAGTTTTGTAATGATTGTACGGAGGGAATAGTAGATCGGACATCAGTCAAATCTAATTTTCCCTTCCTCTATTCCTCTAGGCAAGTTGATCACTTCCATGCTGCTTTCTGGAGCAGAAATTTGACATGGCTTGTTCATTCATGCAAATTACCTTTGGGTTGTAGATTGCAAGGGACTTTATCGCATATATCGAAAATGCTATTTAACGAAAGAATAGTTGGGTGGGCCATTTGAGTTGCCTATTTCTATGTCTAGGTTTCAGGAATTTTTTTGATTCAGTTCATGCTGATGCGGTTTTAACAAGGTCTTTGTAGTATAGTGGTAAGTATTTCAGCTGGGTTCGACCCCAGGAAACGGCTTAGTTTTTCGATTTTCAGTCTTTTCCTAACAAAATTGAACTAACATTACATAGTTTAACAACTACACACTGAAGCCACCAAGCATGGGGTCTAATCTAATATTTCATTTACCTTGTAGCCATTGTTCAAGACGTTATCTCCCATAAGAAAAATAAAGTATTTTCCCACGAGGAAAAGAAAAGAAAAAGACGACAATGCGAGTGTAAAATCAGGACAACTACGTACTTCGTGAGACAAGTTGTAGTTAAATTGTCTAATGAAAGCCAAAAAAAAAAGAAAAGAAGAAAAAGTTGTGTCCCAAGGAGAGCAAAATCTGAAAAGGTGGCCCCATCATTGCTTCTGAACTGTAAACACGGAACACTATAATTTAACGTATGCGGAAGAACAGGCAAGTGCACGCCTATGTCCCTTGCCCAATTTTTGCAACAAAAAGTCAAGGGATGAAACAGCCATTATTCATACTTTTTGGAAGTACATAACATAATTGTTTTGTGGTCTAAGCTTTACATCAAAATGTAGTATTGCACCAAAAGGTCTTGCTCGTGATCATCTCCCCAGTTCCCACATATAATACAATCAAAGTATAAGCCCCTACCTGCCTATCTCTCAACAATTTTGAATAACGCTCTTCCCTTGCTTTCAAGTTAATGTATAAACAGTAATTTGTTTCTTTTCTGACTCTTAGACTTCTAGTTGCAGAAGTGGACAGGCGTATCAAATTGCACACCCATATAGTTTCATCTTCTTTGGAAGTTATGTCAATCCATTGGAGGCATTAGCATTAGCAGACCCCTTTTCTGGAGTACTCGATGAACTCCTTCAGCTTACTTAGCTAGCTGTTGATGACTTGAGAAGGTTTAAACAATTTAATTTACCACCATTTTTGTGAAAATGCAGGCAAATGAAGTCCTCGTTGGCATTTTAAGAGTAACTATTCAATTCTGAAAATGTCCTGCATTTCCACTTGTATCTTTCTCCAGCCAATGCGATCAAGTTTACACCCGAGCAATTGGAGAAAACGGTGGGTTAATCACATAAGGATGCTGAATTTCCTTCATTGTCTTGGAGAATTTCTTCTCCTCTGCAATTGCCTCAATTAAGAATTTCACTTCCTCCTGGATGAGCACTTTTAGTGAACTGCAATGTGTCAACTGCTTGACCGTCGGCTCTCCAGTAGCCCTAGAGATTTCTGTGCCATGCAATATTGCAACACACATGGAAAAGGCTTGCAATGTGGACAATTGAGCATGGAAATCCACTGCGTATTGTCCCTCTTCAATTAATGTCATGGACAATGCTGGTGTATTATCTTTTGTTCCCTGAACACAAAACAGGATAAAGTTTTTGTGAGTTTGAATCTAGGCATATCACAAGCACACTAGCTTACGCATTAACATTAAAACAAAAGTTAATTAATCTCCTAATCGGTTGACACACCATTTAAATTTCCAATAAGAATTCTGCTTCGAAAGTTCATATAACTTATCAGCTAACTATCATATATCACAAGCAACAGATTAAAGAAAAGAATACTTAAACTACCTGCAATCATTAGCTCTTGCTAATAAAACAATGATATAAGAACACAAGACCAATATGTGGCTGATTTTTGTAGGAATAACAGAGCCACAGAAAGAAGTGATTTATTAACCCCCTCTTAGTGTTCAACCACTACATCATATTGTCAACTAGCAGATGATATGCATATTATAATTGTATACAGCAAGTACTTATATGAGAAGATCACACATTCTTCTAATAAAAATGAAACCAAACTACCTACGCCAATTGTCCATAAGGTTTTTAGGAGACAAGCTTATCTTTCCTGTTGCCAATTGACTAAGCTTCAAACTGTAGAAACTTCTAGTTGTAATCACTTTTTAACCATTAGAAACGTTTTCAAATTATCCGAAAGCTTACCTCAACAAAAAGTTCCAAAGGTCGCAGATTATCCATCAGTGGTTGACCTTCATCACATTGGATGCTAGAATTGCCAAAAACAGTAAGGGGACAAGCCATATCCCAGCCACCACAATCACAACCTCCACCTGTCCTCCATCTGTCAAGCAAAGAAGAAGGTCCCTGATGTTCCTCAGCTGGCAAACCATGGTTTCCATGTGGAATGACCACCTTTACCTTTTCAGGACATTCTCGGTCACCTAAGTCTTTCCTCATTTGTTTGGTCATAGAAAAGTCAAGGATGTTTGAATGCATATCATCGCTCCTCCTATCCCCTCTTTGGTACTTCAAGCTTTCCGTCTTTGCAAATGGGAGTTGAATAACAATGGCAGCAATTTCCAGGTCCGGACGTAAAATTGCAGATGTGCATGGGTAAGGAATTGAAGAATCAAAACTTCCATCAACGAAACCATGCTTTAGTTGATGTTTTAGCTTCACTTTATAAGATTCCTTCTTTGATTCACAAGGCTTTCCAGCTAATCTGGGATTTGAACCAGTTGGGCATTTGGAAATGTCAGGAGAACCTTGGTCAGAAACACTATGTCTTGCATGCTCAATGTCATAAAGCACAAACTCTGTCATCATCGAATTGTCACAAAACCTACCATCTTTTAAGTCGGAAGAAAAATAACAGGAAACTTGCATCTGACCCACTACGAAGGATTCCTTGTTGCCATCAGTTAACCCACATCCAGTGGCATTGCTCCTTTTCCTATTACAAATTGAGTGGAAGGTGTACACCCAGTTAAAAGCATTACTTGCTTTCCAAGTCTTGGCCACAAGAACTTCTTCAGGGCAATCCAGTGAGAACTCAAAAAATGGCACTCCATGTCTATCTTCCAACTTCAGACAAGCATGAAGGTGAACTGGTGAACAAGCTGCAGCTGTATGTTGGGAATCTTTCTTGACATGTTGAGAATCAAAAACTGATTCTTGACTCGTATGTGAGAAGTCGCGCAACAAAGACTTCCGGAAGGTCTGATTCCTTCTCATATACTCCATCCCAGTAGACTCCAAGTTACTAGTTTCTGGCACATAACCCAAAGGACTTCTTAGGGACTTGGACTTTTTGAAGGGATCAAACATCTTTTTGATTGGATTCAATCTGGACTTCGACCTAGTTCTATATGGGGAATCACTTTCAGAAGGAGAACGTGAGTGGAGCATTTCAACCTTAGCAGAGAGTGACTTGTGAAATGTCTGAGCTGTATCTCTTTCAGGAAGATCATTACTGTCTTTTGTAGGACCAGGAACCGGCTCAGAGACCAGATTTAGATTTAGAATTGAATCACTTCCAATAGTTGTAGTAGATTGTTTTCCTCTCTCGTCCAAATTGGGGCAGATTTCAATGAATCCATCTGATAGGCATGGTTCTAGACAAGGCTTTTGAGCATGCACCAAATGCAATTTTGAGTTTACAGATTGCAATGGAGATATCTTATCTGAGTTCTCTTCATCTGAGCTACACAAAGAGTCAACAATTCTGAAAGAGAAAAAATTGTCGCTAGCACGAGAAAGTTCAATTTTTGTCCTTTCTTCTTCGTTGGCCATTTTCTTCATTTTTCTTGCCTCTCTGGAGCTTTGATATACAGAACCTCGCTTGAGCTCAATGTTAGTTTCCAGGCCAACAGGTCTAGATTGAACATTCTTGCAAGATGAACTGCGATAACGACGAAAGCTAATCTCTGTGAAGCCCTCCTTTACTCGCGATACATAATCTTTACGCGCAAGTTTGGCATGTGCATTTCTCTTGTCAATGTTAGAACAAGGTAACTGTGGAAGAACAGTGTTGGGACTTAGACGCGAAGTGCATTTCTTCTCAAAGTCGGAATCCATGTCTACTACAACCCCTGTGAAATAGAAATACGAGTACAAATAAGAAAAATATCATGCTCATAAAGAAGAAATATAACTGTCCATTATCTACAATATACGTTCCAATAGATAAAATCTGACATAAGATTCAACAAAACTAATCCAGAACTTATTCCATTGATTCAACCACCAGCCTGAAAGATTATAGGATAGTTATATGCAACTAATCAAAACAAGCATTCAAGCAGCTGGCGGGCAAATCACAAATCAACGGCCCATCAAAAGCATAACAAGCCAAGACAATCAAAGATATTCCTCTGTATAAAAGGGATATCTATAAAATTCTAACCTTTGAAGCACGAGCACAGAAACCTTAACTATACAAACAGCCCCTTCTTCTTTTTTTTCCAAAAAGCGTCAATGATTCCAAAGTTTGAGATGGCTGAAACCTTACCCGGATCCTAGAAACCTAAAATCTCAAACTTTAAAGCGATACTATGAACTGAGCAAAATCCGCACCCCACCCAAAAAAAAGAAAAAAGAAACATACCAAAAGCCTAGAAAACAATAATTAAGCACAGCCAAAAGCTTTAGCTTCACTTGCATTTCAAGCCAAAACAAAACGGCAAAAAGAAATAAAAAAACAAAGTTGAACGCATTGGTAGAGAAAATGCCATACCCCACCAGATCTCACAGAAGTGAATTCAAGGAAAAATCCAACAAACGGCAAGTAGATGCAATCATACCCTCCAACTTCTTCAGCTCAATCGGCAAACGGACAACAAAACTGAAAGAAACACATCTTAGACTCTCCAAGAATGAACAAATTAAAGTACAAGGGGTTAAAGCAATAAAAGAACAAGGAACAGACCAATGAGGTGGAGAGAGAAAAAGGGCAAGTGCAAGCAATGGAAATGCATGCCTGTAATTTATTTAGGTGTGTAGATAGAAAGATAGTGTCTCTCTAAAACACAATGCACTTTCAAAGTCTCACATGGGAAGTGAGAGACAGAGAGCTGCCAAGCTTCTGTTTATGTCATGTAATTGCAAAAGAAGGGGAAAAAAAAAAAGTAATCCGTTTTGTTTTGGGTACATAAAAAAGCAATCTTGTGTTGTGGTCTATGCAATGATATGATTGTGCAGCCAATACTATGCTGCTGTCTGGTTTTGCTTTGGTTTCAATATTTCTTCATCGCCCACACCTTTTGGACAGTGATCAGAGCAAGGCAAGGCTAGGTAGGGTAACCATGTATTAAAAGACTATTATGCCCTCAAACGAAGGCGATCCGTGGTCCTTGGATTAGGATAATTTAGTCTTTTAAGGGGGTCGCCATTATTTTAAGGTTCTTGGGGAATTAATTTAGCTGTTTCCATCCACCCAAATTCAATTACTTAACTCCTAAATGAACCATGTTGGCCGACATAAATGCCCTTTGAGATAAGTAATACCAGTCCAGTCCCAGAAGATATCACTTCGAAATGAAAAAGCTTCCAAGTGAATGGTCCCAACCCAAAGCTAAAGGTAAATGCGATAAGAAAACCAAAAAGACAGCTACCTCCATTTTCTTTAACACAGAAATCTTTGTACTTGTTTTTCTAGTCATTCACATTACAAGACACTGTAACAGTGTCGACTCGAAACAAAGAATGAGATCCTTCGGTGCTATTTTTGGTTTTGTTTGTTCCAACATAACATACGACTAGTACTCTTTACGTTTAATTGTTTTGAGAGGGGTAAAATGGGAAACAAATGGTTGGGAGACTAAACTTGACTAACTTTCAACATCTCGGTCAAAGAAAACCCCCATGTGGCTTGGAACCAAAACCGAGTCAGTCGGTCACATCTTACTCGCGGAATCTCTAACGTTATCTTAATTGTAAATTATTGACGGTGAGCTTTAAGTAAGTTGATTATTATATCTTCTTATATTTAAGTTACGAAAATAAGTTATTTTTATACTCCCTCCTATTTAAAATAATTACATTTTAATTATGTAAAATAAGCGTCCTTTGTAATTTTTTATGCATATTTATGATTTTACTTCTAAAATTACCATTTAATTTCTCTCACATTTTAATTACACAGATTATATTTTCAAGACACTTTAACACGTAATTAATAAGGGTATATCAGATATTTCATTAACTTCTTTAATAAGTGTGCATTCCTCTAAAACGATACTTATTTTGAATAGGAGGGAGTAAAAGAAACCTTTTACGGGGATTAGTTTATTTTTAAAATTATTATATTCTTTTGTTTATCACTTCTTTACAATTTACATTTGCTTTTCCTTATTAGGGTGTTATTCGTGTGACTTTAGATGTCAATAAATTTAATTTAAATTAATTAGATTTTAGGTTAGGCTAAAAAGTTTTTAATCTAAAATTTGAAACAAGTTATCCCAAATCTCTTATATAACCAAATGATGTTATTTTATTAGGGTGTGCTTGTTTAGTAGATACTCACAAATACATACTGTGCAGATGCGTAGTAATAATGTCCTTTTAATTTAATTTATTATATTATTATATAATTTTAATGTATAAATAAATATGGCTAATTTAAAATTTTGTAATCAAATTATAAATATTTAAAATTTGTAATGCATTTTTTATTTAAAAGGTTTAAATTTGTTATATTAAAAATATATAAGTTTGAATATCATAAATGAATAAGTAAAATAAGGTTAGGCTAAAAAGTTTTTAATTTAAAATTTGAAACAAGCTATCCCAAATCTCTTATATAACAAAATGACATTATTTTATTAATATAACTAAAATAACAACAATAATGATTTAATAAAAATTTTGTCAAGATGTAAAATTTGGAGAAGTTTAAAAATACTTATTCATAGAATAGAAGTTATTTTTATAAATTTATATGATTTGTTCATATAATTAAGCTATATTATTTTTGTATATTTATGATTAAAAAATAGAATACTTGTCAATTTATATGTCTATTTTTATGATCGATAGAAAACTTAGAATTGATTAATTATTTTTAATTTGAGCTTTAGATTTAGATTTCACGATTTTATTAAAAATCTGAACATATATTACTTAAAATGACATCATTATGTGTATTAACAAATAAAAATTTATAAAAAAAAATCTTAGTCCTTTTTAGTTTTTACCGAACTCTTTACGTCAGTTATTTAGAGCTTTTTTAATCTTCTCAATCTATTCTTGGTTGAGTTTTTGCTTGACTATTTTCGTCGTTTAGGCAATCATTGTTGTTATTTTCTTGCTCTCTTATTAAGGATTGCTAGATCTAATATTGTCTTGGTTTCTCTCGGTATGTTGAGTGTTTTGAATTTTGTTTTGTTCTTACGCTACAACAAAAGTCATGGTTTTGGCGACATTACATAATATTGTCACTAAAGCATTTTATTTGGCGACGAAATGCGAGAGTTGTCACAAAAAGTGCCTAATTTTGTGACGGTTTGTGTATGTCTCGCCAAAGGTCAAGCGTTTGGCAAACGTCATTAAAAAACCCAAACTTTTTTAGATGAAATAGGTAATTCGTCACCAAACGTAAACTTTTGGTGACTAAACCTTAAAATTGTCGTCAAAAGTTGATATTAAAAAATTTATAATTAATAATATTAATTTGATAATTTTTTAATAGTAAGTGTACTTAATAATCCTAAGGTTAATTATAACTGACATTTATATATGATTTTCATAGTTTTTCATTTGCCTTCTAATTTGTTTCAATATATAGTTAAAGCATTAAAACTCTATAAATTATCTTTTTGGATATAACAAGATAAATATACCTAAAATTTTAATATTAATAAGATAAAAAATAATAAATTTAAGTTGACTAGTTTTCTTAATTATTAATATTTATTAACAATAAAATAATAATACATAAAAATATTGAAAAATGTAAGTAGTATAACATAATGATATATGTAGGTAAGTAGTAGAACAATTTAATTAGATGTTTAACAATTCTTACAGACATACAACAACGAAAATAACAGCAACATCGACACCCAATATGAATCTTGCTGATACGTGAGGTCTGGGAAGGTTTAATAGTACGCAGCCTTACTCCTAACTAATAGAGAGGTTGTTTTCAAAATTCTTACAGACATAACAATAAATAAAGTTTCACACTTATTCCATCGAAAAGGAAATGAAATAACTATGGTTTTGGATTCTAACTGACACGATACTTGGTAAAGGTAAATGAGCTCCATATGTCTAGATTCCCAAGAAGAGTCCTTGCATGTTCGAAGGCATCAATTAAAAAAGTCAAAGATCTTCTCTCAAGTGTTGGGTTTTTGATACCCTCTTCCAACAACTTCTTAGCTATAACTAAACTAGCAAAAGATGTAGTGAATGAATCCCCAAAGGTAGTACGGATCATTGAATTAGATGAACTACTATTACGATGCGTTTTACCTAAGACACAATTAGTATATAACTTAAATAGCTAGTTAAGTCAAATTACATAACAAACCCAAATTCGAACACATGCATACCTGATTGAATAGACATAGTAATTGGAATCAACGATTGTTCCAAAACAACTGATTGCCCTAATCATGTACCATCCAATAGAACATTGCCACCATTTTCACCATTTGCATTCTCAACTATGTTCTCTTAAAGATTCGAGTAAGCTTTACACAAAACATAGTATGCTGGGCCCCGTTTCTGAAGCCCAGCTATCCGAACACGAAACTAGAAAACGCTAGCGGGCCTCTAAAAGGATTGTCTCAACAAATCCTTAACTAAACCACTCTTAAACTAATTATTGAAAAGAACACAACGAGAAGTCAAAATGTTGCTAAGAATCACCACAAGAAATTATTTCGAAAACAGAAAAAAACAAAAAAACAAAAAAACAAAAAAACAAGGAATACCAAAGAGGACCAGGGGATGTCTGTTAAACGGACACACATGTTCGTTAAACGGACATCGATTGGTCAAAATGCACAATTTCTCCCGAGAGTGTCCGTTCGAGTCCGTTTGACGGACACACGCTGGCGAAAACCCCAATTGTACCCGATAGTGTCCGTTAAACGGACACCAATGTCCGCTTAACGGACATAGGCTGGGCAATTGGGCTAAAACATCCGAGGCTGTCCGTTAAATGGACACATATGTCCGTTAAACGGACAAACACTGGACCAACTGGCCAAATCCACCCTAATGTGTCCGTTAAACGGACACACTTGTCCGTTAAACGGACAGGCACTGGAAAGGCACCCCCTTTTCTCCCGGGAAGGTCCGTTAGACGGACACACCTGTCCGTTTAACGGACAGACACTGAACAAAGGGTTATAATCCACCCGAGAGTGTCCGTCGAACGGACACATACGTCCGTTTAACGGACACACTCTGGACAACTAGTCCAAAGCCCTTTTTCCTCCTGACCAACACCTCTATTCTCCAACCAAACATCACAAGTACTTCTAAACTCCTCAAAAACAACCCTTCTAACCTACTAAACATACATCATTCATCATCCATTCTTCACAGTGCCAAAACTAAGCTAACACATGCAATGAGGCAATTTCAAGCATACACATATTCATCAATCCAAGTATGCAAAAGTACCCAAAATCATGCCAAAGGAACTTTCAAGTTCTCCATTCATTTTCATTTCCAATCCAAGACTATTTAATACATATTTATAAATAGCTTTACAAAACATATTGACCTTACATCAAGGCTTTACACAAGTTCAAAATACAACCAATGCTCCATGATCAATATGCTATCTAAAGCTATTCAAAAGCTAACTAATGACCAAAATGCAACCGCTACCCTCTCGCAATTGATCCAAACGCCTTGCAAGGATTACCGATCTTCTTGGTCTACACCTGAGGGGAAAAAGCATGGGCTGAGCTTCACAGCTCAGTGGCTAAAATAATTCTAGCCATTGGCTTCAAGCCACACAATCACTTAAATATACATATCCAACTATTCGCAAGGATAATCACAATACATAGACATTGCAAAAGCAATTCAATTGTCACGAATATACACAGTTCATAATCATTACAATTCTGATGTAATTCAATTCAAACACAACTCATCACAGGATGATGCAAATGCACAATCAAATGGTTCGAGGGTCCCGTGAGCAAAATGATGAAACCGAAGTTTACATCATAAACGAAATGAGTCCGAATCGGATCTCATGGGCCACAAGCGGGCTGCCGGGAGAAGGCATTAGGTCAACGTCGACGTGACTACGAAACGGTTTCCTCTTACCCAAAC
>JANZLH020000425.1:224828-243556 GCA_026770325.2 Erythroxylum fimbriatum
CACACATCAGTTTCATTGGAGTGGAGTGCTCAAAACCAAGTTCCCCGAGAAGATGCTTCAACCAAATCAACTCACATCTAGTATACGTCATAGTCCTGTACTCAGATTCAACACTAAAACGTGCAACGACTGCTTTTTACTTTTCCATTACACCATTTTTTCGCCCAAAAATACACAGTAGCCTGAAGTAGATCATTGGTCATAAGAGCCTGTCCCGTCTGCATCTGTTACACTTGAATCTAAACGTGTCCATGATTCTGGTAAAGAAGACCTTGCCCTAGAGAACCTTTCAAATATCTCAAAATTCTAATAACTGCATCCCAATGATTAGTCAGTGGAGATCTCGTAAACTGACTCACTACACTTGTAGCAAACGAAATATCTGGACGAGTAATAGTCAAATAATTCAGTTTACTAACAATTCTTCGATACTTACTTGGATCTTCCAATTGCTCTTCTTTATCAGCATTAAGTTTTACATTTGGTTGCATTAGGCTATCAACTGGCTTTGTTCCCAATAGACCCGTTTCCTCTAGAAGATCAAGAACGTACTTCCCGACCTTGCTACCTTGTTACCCAGAAAATATTTTAGTAAACCAAGATCCTTTTATTGAAATTTAGTATATAGGAATGACTTTAAAGATTGAATTCTTGCTTTAGCATCTCTAGTAATAACAATATCATTAACATACACAATCAAAAGAATTTTACCAGCCTCAGAGTGACGATAGAACACAGAGTGATCCACACCAATGTAAACCAAACTCCATAACCATTGTACTAAAGCGCCCAAACCAAGATTTCGGTGACTGTTTTAGACCATACAAAGATTTGTTAAGGTGACACACTAGATTAGTCTCTCCCTGAGCAACAAACCCTGGTGGTTGCTCCATAAAAATAGTCTCCTGAAGGTCACCATGAAGAAAGGCATTTTTTACATCGATTTGATGAAGAGGCCAATTATGGGTAGTTGCCAATGCAATGAAAACACGTACGGATGTCAATTTGGCAGCAGGAGAACAGGTTTCAGTATATTCCATTCCGTACACCTGTGTATAACCCTTAGCTACAAAACGAGCTTTTAAACGATTACTCGTGCCATCAGAATTGACCTTAACACTAAACACCCAACGACAACCCACAATTGTCTGACCATGTGGGAGAGGAACTAAGTCCCATGTAGTATTAGCTTGCAAAGCCAACATCTCTTCTTCCATGACATGTTTCCATCTAGGATGATCCAAAGCTTCTAAAATAGACTTAGGATAGGTGTAGAAGACAAAGTAGATACAAAAGCAGCATATGAAGGTGATAGTGAGTTATAAGAAACAAAGTTTGAAATAGGGTGAGATGTACAAGACCTTCCTTTACGTAGAGTAATGGGCCAATCAAGATTATCATATGATGGAATTGAAGACGGAAAAGACAATGGTGATGAGCGTGAATCGTCTGGTCGTACTTCAGGGTGACTGCGTTGAGTATAAACCTGCACATCAGGATGAGAGAGGCGTTCCAAAGGAGTAGGATTAGTGTTAGGAGCAACATAATTGGGAGTTGCTTGGAAAGGAACAAAAGGAATTGGTAGACACTCATTAGTATCAGTAGAGACAGACTGAGCATCAGAGAAATGCCGTGTGTCTTCAAAGAATGTAACATCAGCAGACACAAAAAAACGATTCAATGAGGGGCTAAAACATTTTATAGCCGTTTTGCAAACGATAGTACCTGAGAAAGATACACTTTATAGCTTTTGGATCTAATTTATCTGTGTTGGGCTGAAGCTGGTGAGCAAAACAAACACATCCGAATACTTGAGGAGCAATGAAAAGAGAATTGCGAATGAAGTTTTACCCGTTAACACAAAAGATGACATTCAATTGATAAAATAACATACAATAAGTACAATGTCTCCCCAGAAACTTTTGGGTATATTTATGTGGATTAGCAGGGTACGAGTTGTTTCAACAATATGTTGGATTTTTTTCTCTCAGCTACCCCATTTTGTTGAGGAGTATGTGGGTAGGAAGATTGATGTTGAATACCTTGTTGTTTCAAGTAGCTGGAGAATGAGCTAGAGAAATATTCGTTAGCATTATCACTACGAAGAATATTGATTCGGGTATTAAACTGATTTTGAATTTCAGCATAGAAAGAACAAAACATAGAGAATAGTTTGGAATGATCTCGCATTAGATATAACCAAGTTATTCGAGAGAAATCATCAACAAAAATTACAAAATACTGAAATCCCAACTTAGACTTGACACGACTCAGACCCCAAATATCTGTATGGATTAACATGAAGGGTTTTTCAACTCTTTTATTGACTTGAGGAAAAAACGAGCTACAATGATGCTTTCCTAACTGACACGACTCACAATTTAAACTGGAAACAAAATCTAACCCTGTCACTACTTTCTTGAGGTTTTCCAAAAATGGATGACTTAATCGACTATGGATATCAATAGGAGAGACTGACACTGAGCAGGCGATGGATGATTGCAACTTGTCAAAATAGTACATTCCATTCGATTCACGCCCTTCTCCAATCGTCATCTTGGTCTTCAAATCCTGGATAATGAAATTATCAGGGTAGAAACATACAAAACAATTTAGTTGTATAGTCAATTTGCTCACAGACATAAGATTGAAAGGAAAGTTTGGAACAAATAATGTAGAGGGTAATGTGAGAGAAGAACAAGGATGAGAGGGTCTAACACCTTTAATGGTGGTAGTAGATCCATCAGCAGTAGTAAGTTTATCATTATGAGAGGCAGGTAAAGGAATGATATGGTTAAAGTTGGTTATTTTACCTGAAATATGGTCAGTGGCACTAGAATCTATTACCCATGACTGTTTTTTAGGGATAGCTGAATAACAAGTGGTTGGGTTACCTTGATGGGCTACAGATGCCATAGAGGAAGAAGATGTTTGCTGAGTTGATTGATACTGCAAAAACTTATTATACTTATCCTGAGATAAAGTAATAGATGGTTGTGAAGTTGTATCCGAAGAATGTTATTCAAGAGACGCAATATAAGCAGCTCGCAAATGGGGATATTTATCCCAACAAGACTTTTCATCATGTCCTCCTCTATCACAATGTGTGCAATGGAGTTGTGAGCCTCTGTCACGTTCTCCTCGACTGCCATGACCGCCACGACCACAGCCATCGTGTCCTCCTCGACTTTCCCTATGGCTTCCTTTGACTTGTGAATCAGATTGTGTTGCAAGACCTGACCTTTTAGAGTTGTTCTTTGGTGAATTCGCCTTAGTTATATAGAGCGAGAGAGTCTAGAATATACTTCAACCAATGATGGAAAGTGTGCTCCTCCCAAGATTTGTGCTCACACAGGGTCAAGCTCAGGTTTCAATCCAACCAAAAACGTTATAGTTACCAAGTTCTCTCTTTGAATCTGCATCTCCTTAATATTAGATGTGATCGGTAATAGGGAATTCAACTCCTCAAAAGCACGTTTCACTTTCCCAAAGTATTCAATCAAACTTCCTTCCTGTTTGGACTGAAATAACTCAACAGAAATATCATACATGCGAAGCATATTACTGGAGTAAAGAAGCTTAGCATTGTCCCAAGCTTGCTTACAAGTGCTTACATGAGAGAATAGGACTGAAATTTTAGGGTCCATAGAATTGAAAAAATATGTACTAATTGTGCATCATCCCCTTGCCAATTTTCTAGTATTTTCTGGTCAGTTGGGGAATAGATGTAAGATGGGACAATTTTCTCTGACTTCTAAAGAACAATTTGACGTTCTTAGACCAGAAAGGATAGTTATTACTGTTCAAACATTGCTTGGTGATTCGCAAAGTTGAGGAACCCGTTGTTGAAATACCTGTGGATGATTTGCTGCGGAATTTTGACATCTCCCAGTTATGCTAGATGGATTTTCTGGCTAAACGGACACTAAAACACTGCTGACGATGTTCCGAAATATGTAAACTTTACTGTTATAAAAAAAATACTCATGTTCTGGTTAGTTTTGACACAAAGTAAAGCCAGAACTCAATTCAGGACACAGTGGTGAGTTGACCCATCTAACTGCCATCGCTGGCGGTCGCCAGATGACCACGCGTGACTCCCACCCCCTGGTTGCTTTTGTGTAGTTGGTTTTCGGTTTTGACAAGTGGAGTTTAAGTGTTTTGGATAGAATGGAGGGTGTTAAGGTTTACGGTAAACAAGTTCTAAGGTTTAGGAGTGTGGCTCTGATATCATGTGAAGAACAGAGTGGAAAAATAGAGGGCTTGATTAATATTCAAGACCCTTGTATCATTTATATAGAAGTCATTACATAGGGAAAGAAAACCTTGGTAATAAATCTAAAGAGGGAGATCATACTCTCCCTAATATAGATATTACTCTTCCTAATATAGATATTTCCTAACAGTATTTAATAATTGCAGATGGAATGTTTATCATTTCCGGTGATGGTTGATCAACTTGTTAATGCCGTTGAAAAACACAAGTGAGTCCTCTGATCATTTACTTCACTTTCTTTCTGTTGTGTTTCCTGCCCCCATTGATTTATCGTAATTTCTGCAAATTTTATGGTAAAGAGATATGTTATTTGGATTTTCATATGTTAATAGCCTTCTCAGTATGCATTCCATCCTACTTGCTGTCCTGTGATTAGGTACATTCTTTGGGATTGAATATGATAGAGCTTTGTTTGCAGCTTTTTGGCCCCCTGTTAGCGGAGATATGAATTTGCTCTTATGCCCAATTTGTTTGTTCAGAGGAAAGAAATTCTATAACTGAAATAAAAAAATCATTGTAGTTGTTTGACCATTAATATTAGGTCTATTTTCCTTTCTGGAACACTCCTTTTTGATATTCTGCCATCTTCTTGTAGTTTCTGCCTCCTTTTGAGTTGTAGAAACTTGAAATATGCGTTAGAGTTGACCTTCTTCAATTCTATGTTTTAAAGATCACAGATATTCAGTCAGCTTCGGTCTTGTTCTGGCCTTTCATTGATCTTTTATGTAGTGATACATCAAGTCAAATCTGCTGTGCAAGATATTTGCTACTTTCTATGTCCATTCAGTTTCCAAGGGGTATACACCTGTTGACCCTTTATATGTCCTAAAACATTGTGGCTGGAAATCTTTTACTCCTGAAAATCATAAGTGTTGCGTTAATCTGAAACCAAACAAACATTAAAGGTAATCGATAATTGATGCAGGACAGATAGAGAACAGCTTCCATACTTATTGAAAGTTGGAACATGAACACTATTTTATGCAGAAAAAAAGAACAAAACAAAATATAATTGATATGGATGTCTCTTTATTAGTATAAATGAAGAAGAAAATTTTAAAATACGTCACACAAAGATTTGCGAACTTCACACTAGCAACTCCTAGAAATCACATATTGGGTTTATAAAAAAACTAGGTATGGTTCCTAGTGTCTGTGAATCATTCCTAGAATCTAGCAGCATCACAATTTTACAAATTGATAACTTGAAAATTCTCTCTTCTTCCTCATAATTGAAAGATTCAGTCCTTAAAGAGCTCCTCTTGATCCTAATCCTACTTAAATAAAGATTACAACAAGAACAACAACAATAATAAAAACAACATCAACAACATCCTACTAGGAATCTCGCTGAGATGCGTAGTGTGATGAGGTCCAAAAATATACAGCCTTACCCCTAATTACTTAAATTAGGATTCTTAACTTAAAATACTGAAATGAAAATTGTGCAGGAGCTAACAGACTTAAATCCTAAGTCAATGAGGAAAAATCATAATAAAATATTTCAATTCCTTTTCATTTAAAGGAAGTTAATAATTAAGAAATAATTAATCCATCATGGAAAATTTTTAAGTATGTAATCCATTTTTTAGAACTAAAATACTTTCTAAATATGTTAAAGTTTAACCTTATTTTAACAATATTGAATGTTAATGTAATTAATGTAAAAACTATAAGATAGTTAAACATTTTTAATTTCTTTGAAAAGAATTATTTGAAATTAATACTAAGTAAGTAAAATAAAATATTAACAATAAGTATTATTAAAAAATTAGGTCATTAATACAAATACTAATGAGTTAATATAATTTGTTATTAATAATTAGTCAAAATAAAATTATTAGTTATGATCAAATTGTTATTACAATTTTGGATAACCATATTTTAAAATTATAATCCTTACAAAATAGAGGCGATCTCATTCTCTAAATATGAAAATAATTCAGTGTAATTTGCCCATAATACTTTTCTATGACCAATAACATTATAACACTTACGTTTTCATTTTATCTGAAACTAGAGTTTCGTTCCTCATCTTGTCCAAGACTCTCTCTGTGTCTTTGTTATCCTAAAATCAAAATTTGCTTCCCCTATTATCAACTTCTTCCCTTTTAGTTTATTATAGAAATTTCAACCCCTAATTCGTTGATTTATTTCTATTCTTTATTCCTTTCTTTTGTTTACTCCTTCAATTCCTTCTCCTTTTCTTCTTCTATTCTTTCCAAATTGTAGCAATGGAAAATAATGGATGTTGTGGATCATTTTCACCACAACAGTTGCAACGCAGCAACATTTGCAGCTGCAATTGCCGCAACCAAATTTGAAATTGTATCACACCATTGATGTATGGTTTGGACCAAATGTGGTTGTGATATGTATTTTGAAACCTTGCAATACCCTATGTGCACTTCCGTATGTGTTGTATTGAATCTAAGCTCTAGTGCCAAATTGACGTAGGACAGATACAGGACAGCTACCACTCATATTGAAAGTTGGAACAAGAACACTATCTTATGCAAAAAAAGTAAGAACTAAATGGATTATAGTTGGTCTGCATGTCTCTTAAGAACTAAATATATTATAGCTGATTTGCATGTCTCTTTTTTATCATCAATGAAGCAAACTTAAAGATAAGTTACACAAAGACTTACTTGCTTCATAGAAGCAACTCCTAGAAATCACTTTTAGGGTTTATAAAGAACTAGGCATCACCTAGTACCTAGGAATCATTTTGGGAGAATATGAAAATCACTCTTGGATGAGGAAGCGGACTTCCACAAATTCATAATTGTAATAGAATCATTTCGGTCCTTATATGTAGATTTTATTCTCTTGGTCCTATTCTTACTTGAGAGAATAAAACATTATAATTAATTTTGGCTACTGCTAACAAGTTTCCTATTAATCAAAACCATATATTTAAGTAAGTCCATTAGCCACAATTTTAGCCTTATATCTCTTCACACTACCATTTTCTTTACATTTCACGATGAAATACTGATCTCTGGGCAAGCTCTACAATCTCCCATGTCCCATTTTTTTCAAGTGCATTCATTGCTTCCATCACTATTCTCTAATTTGGAACGTAGCTTTTTTAATATTTCTTAGAACAAATAGGTTAGAGATTTTGAATTAAATGCCTTATGTTTTTGGAGAGGTATTCATAGGACGAATATTTTGCAATTGGGTGATTAGTGCAAGAGCGAGCTCCTTTCCTAAGTGTAATAGGAACATAAGGATCACAAAATTCATGAGAAATCGTATATGGTAAAACAAGCGTGTGAAACATAATTTATATATATATTTTATTATTTATTTGTAATTATATTTTATATTTTATATATTATATTTATTATTTATTATTTATTATTTATTTTAATTTTTTAATTTCCTTATTCTTATTTTATTCTATCATTCTTTTTTAATATAATTATCGGTTTATTTTTTTGGCCTTTGTTTTCTTCAAACAATTCTCAATTTTTTTTGATGGGTCTATCGAAAACAACCTCTACTAGTTAGAGATAAGGCTGTGTATTATTGGACCTCTTAGACCCTGCATTTTAGCGGGATTTTTATTGGGATGCTGTTATTATTAAGGGAGTGAAACAAAATGATTAGTATTTTGAGATGTTTCTTGAGTAACTGAATCTAAGGTAATGGACGGACCAGGCGCCAAAAGAACGATAGGTTCTTTATCCTTTTGCTGATTCTTTCTCCTTGCATAAACAATTGTTATTTCTTCCATTGTCAAAGGTTAAAACAGTATTCTTACTAGTAGAAATTGCTTTGTTACTGTTTGAAATACTAGGTATCGAGTCCACTGCTTTAGGTAAAGTATTAAAGATAGGAAAGTTGTCCCATCTATTTCCTTCGTCTAAACTCTCCCCTGATGAAAATTCTTTTGAAAATAAGGCTGATTTTCCACAAATAAAACATCCATTGTAACCTGGACTTTTCAGTCTTTGGATGAAAAATCTTTTACCACTTTTGATTTAATGCATAGCCAATGAAAACATTTTTTTTAGCTCTTGGATCAAACTTGGACTGATCCTTGTTTGGTGAATGAACATAAGATATGCACCCACATATTTTTAGTGGTAAGTTGGACAAAATTTGATTTCGGGGAAAAAGTTTTTGAAACACTCAAGAGGTGTAACAAATTTAAATACATGGGTAGGCATTCTGTTTATCAAATAAGCTGCAGTTAATACTGTTTCCCGCTAGAGATAACTAGGAACTTGCATAGAAAATACAAGAGAACGGGCCATCTCCAATAAGTGTTGATTTTTATGCCCAGCTATACCATTTTGCTGACGTGTATCAACACAAGTTGATAGATGATTAATGCCCCTATCTCTTTAAAAAGAATTTCATTTTAAGTTGATAGATGATTAATGCCCTTATCTCTTTAAAAAGAATTTCATTTTACTTAGTACCATTACCAGTATGAAACCAATTTTAGTTTGAAATTGTGTTTCTATCTTGGTATAAAAATTTTGGATTACTTTCTTAACTTCAAATTTATCAACCATTAAATATATTCAACACAATCGAGTATGATCATCAATGGAAGTTACGAACTTCGGATTTATAAGCCATTAAATATACCCAACACAATCGAGTATGACCATCAATGAAAGTCACGAACCACTAATGAAAGTCACGAACCACTTTTTGCCTCAATAAGTAGGAATTTGTACCCAAACATCACTGTTAATTAAATAAAATGATCATGAAGGTTGATAAGGTTTTGAAGGATAAATATTTTTATGATTTTTTGACAAAATGCAATGTTCACAATGAAAAATGGAATAAGGTAGGAAACAATTTTTTAAGATAGAAGAAACTAGGGTGTCCTAGTCTATAATGCCAAAGTATTATTTTTCCCTGATACCACTTAGTGCTTGAGGTCGTTTACTCTTGGAGACTTCTTAGAAATGGTAAAGACCTTCGATCATTTTAGCACTGCCAATCTTCTTCCCCGAATTAAGGTCCTGAGACACATGATAGGAATCAAAGAAAGTGACACTACAGTTGGAATCTTTAGATAGTTTGCTAACTGACAGAAGTTTGGGTACATATAGAACAGATTTAAGGGATAGAGTATCTGACAAAATAACCAATCCTTTGCCAGCAATAGGAGAGAAAGACCCATCTGTTATATGTATTTTTTCATGACATGAACAAGGAATTTAAGTTTGAAATAAATTTGAAAGGTTTGTCATGTGGTCAAATTCTCGAGAATCAATATCCATGGAGCAGATTGAGATACAGAGTAATACAGTAAGGCATTTAAATCATTACCTGTTGTTCTAAAGAAGCATTACGAGTACCAGATAATCTGGAATTAGACTTGAACAGTTTCATGATCTGATCCACCTGCTGTGGACTAAATAGGACTGTCTCAGCTTCATTAGCAGTAGGTTATCTTATGATCTTTTTTTCTTTTTTAGCATTCTAATTTTTTGGTGTCCCATAGAGTTTCCAACAAGTTTCCCTCGTATGCCTTGTCTTGTTGCAATGATCACACTAAACACAATTTTTGTCATCAGGATTTTTTGTAGTCAGTGTTTATGGCTGCTAGTGTAAGAGTTTTTTGTTGTGCTGCCTGAGGTCTTACCCAACATCACCAATTGGAAACTCTCTTAATACCTAACCTTAACAAAAACTTCTTCAATAGATGGAAGGGGCTGTCTTCCAATTATTCATCACCTAACCTCATCAAACTCCACGTCGAGTCCCATGAGGAATTTGAAAACCCAGTCATCCTCTGCCTTCTTGTCATAGTTGCAATCCTCAGAAGATTTCTGTTCATAAGAATTGAATAAGTCTAGATCTTGCCATTAACATTTTAGAGCATTGAAATACTTTGTGACATTGTCACCACCTTGGTGAATCTCTCCAAGTTTCAACATTATTTCATATAATTGGGACTGGTTTCCCAGGTCAGAATACACTAAATTAACATTATTCTATAATTCTTTTGCTGTGTGATAACATGTAAAATTGGAAATGATATTCTCTTCCATAGAATTTATGAACCATAGAGTTTTCTGCATCCCAGACTAGATAGGCCGGTTCATCCAAGTCCGGCTCCTTATAACCAGCTAAATACCCAATCTTTCCTCTGCCTCAGATGTACACACGCAAAGATTGAGGCCAGCGCAAAAAATTGCCTCCATTCAGTCTGATAGTAGTAATTTGAACAAAATGTGAATCTGAAGATAGGTCATAAGGATTCTTTTTCTTATTGATAGAATCCTTGGTTTCAAAAGAGGTTGATGGATGAAAAAGGGAGGGTGTGCCATCTGGTGTAATTACAGACATGGTAAGGAAGAGAAAAAAAGAAAACAACTAGGTTTCTTGTTCAGAAAAATAGGCCTACTCTGATACCTTGAAAATTAATATGAACATGAAAATTTGTTAGATTGCTGCTATTTGTACAGTTATTCCGTTTTGCGTATATATACCGACATAAGGCATCTAAACTAGGAAACTATGTCTCGGAAATGTCAGCTATAAATCTTTCTAAACTCTTCCTTGATTAAAGCTTGAATTCCTATATTTACAGCCTAGAATCCAGAATATTCTAAAAGAATATTTCCTAACCCAATAGAATCATATAGTAATAAGGATTCTTATTTGCCTAATAGACTTAACTCCTAAACCAACAAGGGCAAAACAAAATACTAATGTTTTAACTCCTTTTTCGGTTAGGGAATATAGTTAAAAAAATCGCTAAAGTGGTTTTTATTCTCAATCAATAATGTTACTGACTAGCTGCCTGATTATCAATCGATTTATTTAGTTAAATAGCTTTTATGCTGCTTTCTGTGTTTGTTGGGAGTACTTGATTCTTTTTCTTGTTGCACTCGTGGATCTAGGTTGTGGCAAGAACAAGTTAATCAAATTTTCAATTTAAATTCCAAGGAGAGAACTTGGTCTCTACTACTAGAACTCAAGGTACAGTTCACTTTCATTTCTCTATTTTAAACCAAGTTCTTTGTTTGTTGCCACTTTCGAATGTTACAAATCTTGCCGAATCCCATGAATAGTGGTCAACAATCTTGGATGTTTATCATGTAAATTTTGTTATTCATGTTCAATGTTGGACCTCCCCAGACCCCGCTTCATTGCGGGATTTCGGACTGGGTGGTGATGATGATGATGATGATGTTCAATGTTGGACCTCACTTCTTTGTGTTACATGGACCTGATTCCTTTCTATATGATGATTGTGCTATTAAGTGAGTTGATACTTGACTTCTGGTCACATACATGACAATATGCTATTGTTGGTGGATTGGGTTTTTATGACCTGGAACTTGGAGTACATATTTTTACTGCCATTTTTATCTATGTATTACTCATATATACTGACTTATACTGCTTATCTACTTACCATATTCTTGATAATAGGAGCTAGGAATGGTGGTTGCATTTAATTGTTCAGAGCTACAACTGGTTTTCTCTGAAGTTGAGAGAGTTGAAAAGTGGAAGCAGAAATGCTTGATGATTATTAAAGGAGTTATGAAGGATGGGAATACATTAGTTGATACTTTACAACAGGTTTCAATGAAATAGTCGTTTGGACGTTGATTCCTTATCTGCAGTATTTGGCTGGGAAATTAAAGTTGTTCTGTATGTTGTACAGATTGGTCAATCTCTAGATAAATCTTTGCACATCTTTGGGAAATCACAAAACTGTGTAACAAGGAATTTTTGCATGCTCTGCACTGCTTTTATTCAGGATGAAGCATTTACAACCTGTTTGAACTGCGAGGACAGGTAAGTTAGCTGGATAGGCTAAATAGTATATGTGACTTCTTTTTCTGAATTCCATTGCTATCCTCTAGTAATTGGTTGGTGTTTCAGGGTATCTAAGGCTGAATCATTTAATTGTTCTGCTAAATGAACACTAGTACTGGATGCTTTCATATCCTTTTTTTTGAGATAACATATTGTTCCAATTTTTTTTTTAATCATGTTACTTGTCAATTTCATCTGACAAGAAATATGTTTTGAATTATATATACAAAATTATAAATCTGATCACTATGTGTATTGATGTCATTAATTGAGCAGCTACCATTTGCAATGCTTGGAATCAGCATCAGTTTCAGGATCATATACTTGTCCTTATTGTCATTTATTTCATGATGGATCAGTACTAGAAATTGGAGGTGGCATTTTGGTAGGCACACTCTATTTGCTTATGTATTCATTGAGTCATGTCTTGCAAAGAATTTTGAAGATGCCCCACCTTTATTTTGTTTGTTACAGAGATTTGGGAGGATGCGAACTGATTTACAGAGTTTGATTGAACTTTTATCAGAGTCTGATGATTTATCCATTGGGTAATACTCAATATGTGATGGATTCTAAGTTAACTGCGGTTATATTATGTCTAAAACGATCTTATTTGATGATCTTTCATGTTATTTATTTGGTTCTTGGCTTCATTCAAACCTCAGCTCCTTGGCTAGATATGGCTTTAACATTCAAAGATATTGGACCGTAAGATTCAAGGTCTATTTTATTATTTGGTTCCTTCAAAAGCTGGGTCATCTATCTAAGATTTTCTAAGCTTCTACTGACTGACCAGATGTGAGGGTTCTTTTATTCATACCCGTTTGGCATTTGGAACTCTGTTTCGGTTTGAATGTGGTAAACATGTGGCAGTATAGGTCTGTGCTGTGGCATCTGGACCAGAGTGGTTGATCTGATTTCTAAACTGATAAATGGTCTGATGGATACCAGAAAATTGGGCTGACAAAGAGCATTAGTAATCCCTAAATTTTAATTCAAAAATTCTGTGGACAGAACTTTTGAAAAGTACTCAAATGCATGCTTAATTGCATATTTCACATTTTCAAAGGTTACTGAAGTGTCTTATAACTAGTCTCAAAATTTTCTAACTTGACTTTAATTATGAGTCTTATTTGTTATTATAATAATTTTTTGTAGTTAGTTTATAATAAAATTAGTACATAACCATGGCAAATAGAGTAATTTTCCGTAAAATAAATATTTAGTATTAGTCTCTAGTTCAATCATTGACCCTGGACAATCACAACTTTATTAAAGCATATTCACCGGTTCAATATCTTGGTCCTGCTTCCAAAATATTGGTATTCATAGTGCACATATTCACTTGAGTTTCAGGCGCCACCCTAGTTTTTAACTACTTGACTGCATGTCATTACTTGCTTGAAGAAGTCATTTCATGGGCAACACCAGTTTGACCAGTAGACCTTTTGCTTCTGAGCATGTGTTGAATTTCATGTTAATTTTCTTTAGCTTTCTTTCCTTTTGGTGGCATACTATTATCGGTCTGATTTTATGTGCTGCTACTTCCTATTGCACAGGATAAGTGAAAAGGAAACATTAAAACAGGTTGTGGAAAAAGCTCTGGAATACAAAATTTGTTTGAGAGAAGAGTTGGATTCTGCATCATGTTGTTCAAATGAAGATCTTAGTGTTGTCTCTCACAAACTAATTATTGCTTTGAAGGTACTTGTTTTGTGGTGCTGTGACTGATCGCTTTAGCTGTAAATGTATTTTAATCCTTTTTCCTTTTTGGTACTCATTTTTCTTCTCAGCATGTAACTGTAACTAATTTGTAGCAACTGAAGAATGCAAATTTGCAATATACTTGTAAATTGTCCTCAAGTGGCACAAACGTTTTTTGTTCTGCAGGCCATGGAAATTGCAGGTGTCTCTGATGATCAAAATGATGGTAACCTTGAGGTGGCCTTGCGAAGAAATTGTTGGAGAGTTAACGTTAATAGATTGTTAGGGGGAATAAAGAAGCCTACTATGCAAGAGATTGATAGGCATATTGAAGAGGTATGGATTACTTGCATGTTACTGGGTGGTGAATTTGTCGACATGATATTGTTAAACTTGTTCATTGGCTTTTGTTCTAGTCATGTTAGTTGTGTGATTGTCTCTGCTAGTCAGTTAAACCCCTCAAAGCTCTTCTAGACAGGTGAAATTCCTAACTGCTTCTGTAAGAAATCACTGGCTTCTTCAGTGCTTTGTAGTCTAAAGCTTGTATGAGATTGTGATTAATCTATCCCTTGTCCCTCATGGAAGTCTTATACTGCACGACTCTTAAGGTGTGAAATAAACAAATGATTACCTTCACAACCTGTTAATGGCTTATCTAGTGGTCAACTTCTCTCACAACCCCTTCCCCTCTTCGCTCTCAGTATCAGTTTTGATATAAATTCATCCATGTATAGTTGAAACTGATGATGGTAAATGCTGCACAGGGAGTGGCACTGAATGTACCAGCTGGAGACTACATTTTGCAGGAACTTGCGAAAATAAAGCATATTGGTTCTGAGTGGGCAGATCAAGCAAAGAAGGTTCTGTCACTTTGCTCATCTCTCTTGGTTAATTATTTTTTCGGTTATTGATCTGGTGGTGTTTTATTTATACCCTTACAGGTTGCAACAGATTCTGGTGCTCTTGCTTTAGACAAAGTTTTTGATCTGATTTTTGAGGGTGAAAATCTGGCTGTTTGCTTCAGCGAGGAACTTAAGGTAATTGACTATAATATGTGACTCAATCCTTTGGAATGCTGTTGACCGGTGATTCTATGATTGCAGTTGTTAAAAGCTAGAAGTTTGCTTTACTGCATCTGTCAAAAACCTTCTGATGATAGAGCAAAGGTCGTGTGCATTCGATGCAACGAGTGGTATCATGTCGATTGTGTCAAGATACTTTGCCCATTGGAGGTCTTTGTTTGTGCTGCATGTGACCCTCAGTTCAAAATGTGGCCAGTGGCACAATTAGGGGACCATGAGAGGTAAGTTTGTTAGCTAATATTGAGACATAACGTCTCATTGTACTGGGTGTTTTCTTATCTAATTATTTCCTTGAGGCATTACTATCCTTTGAATTATAATTTTTACATTGCAAGATAACATGCACGTACTTGCGAGATAGCATGCATGCCTTTTGTTTAGGAAGGTTTTTTATTCGTATGTGGTTTTTTTTTTTTTAACAAAGAGCAAAATGTCCTACCCTGTTTTCTGAGAATTCTTTGGATTGCTAATTTTTGTCAAAAGCTCTAAGGTGGCAACAAACCTGTGATTCTTCTAAAGAATTTTGCTTTCTCCCATTTTTCGGTACTTATGGTGATAATTTTATGCGGAAATTCTTCTTAAATAACAAATTTATCCTGTTCTCAACTAGAAATTTCATTTCGGTAACAATTTTAGGTTTACTACTCTTGATACATTTTATGCTGGACGCCATAAAGAAAACTTCACCGTATTTAAAACACTGCAGAGGTTTTAGTTGTTTCTTGCCTTGACTTCACTCCTAGAAAACCTGTACTTGCAGCTGAAAACTGGTAATGCACAATGATTCTGGAAAATGTGCGAGGTGGAGAATTTTTTTACCTGTATTGTTCAACAATCCTTGAGGTTTATTGTGACTCCTTATTTAATTTTTGACAGATCAACAGGTACAAAGTTTGTGGAGCCGAAAACGCCTTCCCCTCGACAAACAAAATTGAAGAAGCATGAGGAGACTGACCCTAGTCTAGCTCATAAAATATATGCAGTTACACATTGTAGTAGAACTTATAGTGATTCTAGTAGGATTGGTCAGTTATGGTGGCAAAACAGGAAGCCTTTCAGAAGATCAACTAGAAGACGGGCTGAGTTTGAAAGTCTTTCTCCAATTTTTAGCTTAGAACAATAAACATGGAAATAGTTGGTTATTGTCAATCATTTAATTCATTCAATTGATTACTATAGTTGTCTGCCTTTTTTTATGGCTATACCTTTTCTCTATATATATATATATATTTGCTGCTGCTGCAGCCTTTAATACTCATCTTGGTTTAGACATAGCATTGCAAAATCTTTAACTAATTATTCAATTTTCCTCTTACTTATCTTTTCTGCCTCTTCTCTTCATTAAAGTTAAAAACCCTAACTTTTAAATACTTGTTCATGTAGTTGGTTGTGTCCTCTAAATTCTTTTGACAATAATAAGGCCAACACGACACATGCATCGGATTGTGTTGTGTACCGTGTTCTTCATCTAAAGGGGTAACATGAGGGCTGTAATGCGTGCTAAAGAAATATAAACAGCTATAATTCTACCGGCCTTAAACACGGATCCATGTAGGTTTTCTGTTCTTTATTTCTCTAAATTGTCCAAGATTGTTCTATTTTGCTTTAATTCATTGCCAATTTAGCTTTTTTTTTTTTTTTTTTTTCCCCTTATGCGGACAGAACTAAGACATGAAATGATAAAACTTCTCAAATTAAGTATAAAATCCTTCAAAACTATCTAAACCATAAGTAATATTCCTTGGAAATAGTGTTCAAAGTAGCGTATGTTTAGTACAAATTATACTCTCTCATACTTTAAAAATTGCTTGTCTTCAAACAAACTAGTTCATTAGTCAATCTTAAATAGAAAACAATTTTGAAAAATGTTAAAATAATTAAATATATTAATGAAAATTCTCTATTACTCATTCAATCATAAAGGATCATCAAATTTTTATGCAGTCAACTAGCATCAATTAACAAGTTGATTCAATTCAATTTTTCTTTAAACTTCAACTTGAATTATAAATCTCAATTATATACATAAATTGAAGCTTTAACTTACATCATTTTATTAGTAAAACATAAAATTAAACAAGGGCATTAAAAGTTTATTTAAAGTCACCTAACCTTTTTACACGAGAGTAGACACCTTGTTATGAATACTATCAATTACTCAGCTAGATCACTATCTTGAATAGCTACTGGCACCACTCTTTAACTTCAACCTTTTATTAGTATGACGATAACAGACTGAAATTATTACACTTGAACAAATTATTACTTTTACTATTATATTATTTTTCTTAGACATTAAAGATACTTAAAAGAAAGTGAAATTTCTTATATATCTGCATCTTATACACAAAATATCATAATGATCATCAGGAATTCATTCTCCAAATTCATATGGCAAATCAAACTCACTTATAAATGCAACACTCATAGCTAGTTACATAGCAGTCCAATTTACCAAACAATCAAATTTATAATGTGTTATTTCCAATAACATGCTTTTGAAGAAAAATAAATTTCTATAAATTACCTCCTATTGAGAAAGTAGTGACAAAATTGATAACCTTAACTATACTCTTATAAATCTATAATCCCTCCCCTACATTTAAAGTAAACATTGTCCTCAATGTTTCCAACTTGTAAGAAAATTGAAAAGATCAAAAAGGGAAAGAGACAAAAGTGCTTATATATACATTTTATCCTCTTTACATCATCGTAACACTTTAGATAAGTTGGTTAGGCATTCATCAGAAGTAGTTCCATATATGGAGAAATCATCTATGAACACTTCCATAATATCCTTAATAAAACCATAAAATAGCCATCATACAATGTTGAAAAGTGGCAGGAGTATTACAAAGACCTAAAAGCTTTCTCCTACAAGTAAAAGTGCTCTTATATGGTCTTTTCTTGGTCATTAGAGTGGATAGGGATTTTAAAAAAACCTAACTGTCCATATAACAAAAATAAAAATGTATTCCCAAACTTTTTAAGTAGTTGATTAACAAACAGAAGGGAAAAAAGATCTTTTTGTGTTGCTTTATTCAATTTCCTATAATCTATACATATCCTCCAACCCATGAATGCTCTAGTAGGTATTAATTCATCATTCTCATTCTTCA
This sequence comes from Erythroxylum fimbriatum, assembly GCA_026770325.2. NCBI lineage: Eukaryota > Viridiplantae > Streptophyta > Magnoliopsida > Malpighiales > Erythroxylaceae > Erythroxylum > Erythroxylum fimbriatum. The sequence continues at coordinate 242,819 of JANZLH020000425.1, forward strand.
TAATAGTCATATCTCCCCTTTTAGGAATTACTTGGACAGGGGAACCCCTTCACCATTGGAGATAGGATAGATTATCCCATCATCTACTAGTTTAAGCATTCCTTCTTAACCACTTCGTTCATATTATAATTCAATTCCTTTGATGCTCAAGGGAAGGCTTATGATCATCTTCCAATAGTATCCTATACATGCAAATAGACAAGTTAATATCCTTAATATTATCAATGTTATGCCTTATTACATTTCGATAAAAGATAAGAACTTTTAGTAATTTTTCAGTTTCAAATTTGAAGATGTTTGCATTCATAGTCATGAGATATTTAGAGTTAGGTCCTAGGAACTCATACCTGATGGTGGAAGGGAAAAGTTTAAGCTCCACTTATGAAGTTTTCTCCTCTCTCTTATTGGGTAATGAATCATTTATCCCTATGTGCTCTTCAAATGTACCATCTAGTTCATGATTGGCTAACTCCTCTCTCATTACCTAATCAGTTATGTCAATCCTGAAACAAGACTCTCTAAGAGAAGGATACGTAATAGTATTATATAAGTTAAATTCAACCTTCTTATTACCTAACTCCTCTCTCATTACCTAATCAGTAGCTTGACATGAAGGAGTAATATGCCACCTCGAAGAAGAACTCAAGGAGCTCAAGCTCGATCAGTCTCTCAGAGGGGAAGCACAGATGAATCTCAGATTCCCCAGGATGCAGGGACCATCCCTGTATCAGATTCTGA
>JANZLH020000425.1:252300-263049 GCA_026770325.2 Erythroxylum fimbriatum
CGAAATAGATGATGAAATAAATGAAATGATAGAAAATGAAGATTTTATTAGAATTAATACTTTTGAAGAATTCTCTTCTTAATAAAACATTTTTATAATAACATATGCAGAATACGAAGAAACCTCAAATTCTGAAATAACTGAGTGAAATAGGAGAATCTTCTAAAGTTGAGGTTGATAAGCAAATAATAGATAATATAGCAGAAACATTTAAAAAACATGAAGATTATAGTCAAAAAGCCCTTATTGATAAAAAAAATCCTTAAAAAGACTTATAATACTGTATTTTCTATAAAATCTTATAGCAGGTTTAAGATGCCCCTTCTAGGAAAAATAGTGTTAAAATTCAGAAAATACCATATGTTCTACAGTATTAATCTCAAAGAAAAGACCTTAGATATTAGTTTAACTTCCAATAAAGTAATGTTTCCATTGTTATCTAAAAGAGATATTTCTCAAAAACTTGATCAAATTCCCAAAGAAATTAGGGACAAAATAGGTTGGGTTCATAACAGATCCATACAAATGATAATTATATCTACTTTTAGAGAAGGAATAGATAGTCCTATAAATTTAGCAATATTATATGATTGAATTCACAAGAAAAAAGAGGCATGTATGGGAATTTTGAGAGGCAATCTTCAATATCCAAAACTTTTGTTTAATATCTATTCTAAGATGTCTTATAATATACAAGATATATTGATAGAACACTCTCTTTAATCTAAGACTTTAAAAGACAAGATTTAATTAGAGATGGAAATAGACCATAATCTATTACATACATGATATCTTGTACCTTATCAAATACTCATCATTTGGAATGTTTTGCTAACAAAGATATTGTTGATTTTTCAAAATTATTTTTTAAAGTTGAAAGAATATATCCTCCTTATATCACAAATATAGAAGAACTTGAAGACGATTTTTCATTAGATTTACAACAAAAACCCTTACTAACTTCTCACAATAAATTATTACCTAGATTATTTGCTTAGAAATTGGTGTTTCAAGTAGTAAATGACATACTAATGCTTTAGTAAATGATATACTAATGCTTTGATAAGACTTGATAGAAAGAGAAGTTCTAAGTATAAAATTAAAGGAGAATATTTTCATGGTACAAATTATATTCACCATATCATTTTAATCGATACTGGAGTTAGTGACAGTTATATTAATCATAATCTAATACTTAATTTACTAAGTTACAAACTAAATGAACCTTGTTAATATATAAATTTCAATGGTGAAATATATCAAATAGACACCGCCATAGAAACCACTATTAAGATAGGAGATAATAAATTGCCTATAAGATTATTAGTTGAAAATTAAGTTTTCAAATTAGAAATAATGTTAGGAACTAGTTTTCTCAAACAAGTTCAACCTTACAAGATAACTCAAAATGGAATATAACTATCTTATAACAATAATATAATATATCTTCCTAGATAATGACTATTCTACTAGTATTTATATTCCAATCAGAATAAATTATAAAGATTATAAAGTTAAATATTTTGTTGGCTATGTAGACAGCGGCACTAGTTCTTGTTTATGTAAAGCAACTAGTTTCCCTTTACAATATCATGAAACCTTAAAAAATATAATAGGATTAGATATTTCCAACAATAAGATACATTTACCTAAAGGTATTGCTAACTCCAAATCCTATTAGGATAATTTTTAATAAAATGTCCACCCTTTTATTTTTTAATTTTTATGGTACCAGAACTGATATTCTTTTAAGAAATAACTTTCTCCAATTATTTCATAAAATATTATTTGATACTTTTAAACAGCAAATACATTTCAAAACTCTATATGGTCATTAGATCATAGTTAATTAAATGAAAACTGCCTATGCTCGATCTACCTCGATTCCCTTTAAACCTCACAAAGCACAATGTGGTGTAAGATATAAAGAAAAACCAAAATTTCCAAAACAAAAACTTTTATTTAAAATAGAAAATAAGTATTAACAATTAAGAACCATCAAAGATGGACTAGAATTAGTAAAACAGAAGATAAATAAAAATTACACTAATAACCCATTACAATTTTGGGATAAAAGTAGAGAAAAAGCAAGCTTAGAATTAATTGATAAACAAAAGATTATTAGGGTTACGACTATAAGATATAATTTAAAATATCAAGAAGAATTTAAAATACAACTTCTTGAACTAGAAAACCTAAAGATAATTAGGTCTAGTAAATCCTCTCATTCTTTCCTAGCTTTTATGATTAGAAACCATGCACCAACAATCACAAATAAAGCAAGAACGGTAGTAAATTATAAAAATTAAATGAAAATATAGTATTTGATGGATACCTTTTACCCCATAAGTAAACATTATTAAACTTGACTAGAGGAAAACAAATTTTCTCTAAATTTGATTTCAAAAGTAGATTTTGGTAGATAAAAATGAATAAAGATAGCATTTCATGTCCTGCTTTTTCTACTTCACAAGATCATTATGAATGGTTAGTTATACCTTTTTATTTAAAAAATGTTCTATAAATATTTTAAAGAAAAATGGATAACATTTTCAAGTATCATAATTTCATGCATTGTTACGTGGATAATATTTTAATAGCTAGCAATAATATTGCTCAACATATTATATATCTCTATAACTTTGTTGATTTATGTGAAAATTGTTTAGCCCTTTTTGAGAAAAAAGTTAAGATATGTCAAATTGAAAATAAAATAAGCTTGCTGGATGACTTGTTAATTATGGTTAAATAAAACCAAGGTTCTTATACTTGTACAGTCTCTATCCGGTGGAAGTGGTTTATGATCTGTCCATGAAATATCCTACTATCTGTTTCAACTCGAAGAAAAATGATGAATCTTCTATTTTTTCTTATTTGCCAAAATGCTCAAAACTGTCCGCCAGTTACTGATACTCGGAAATTCAAGTGTTAATGCAGTTTTAAACTTCCGATCGATATGTTATATATACCCATTATTCATTCATAAAATTTAGCCATCCCCGACCTAATCTAAGCACCAAGACTTCTCAAAACCAGTGTGGCAAAGATATATATATATATATATATAGCCAAGATGAAGCAACCTGGGTCAAGTGGCACAGCAGTCTTGATTCTAACAATTTTGCTAATAGCGTCTGTAACCACCATTGAGGCTCGCCATTCCAGAGCTAGCCAAAAAACGGAGGATGGAGACAATATGCTTGGACCTGGTGAGGCCGAATTCAAGAAAGGCCAGTGGAGAAGAAGAAAGGTGAAAAACATGAAGGCAACTTTAACAGTAAGAGATTTTGGTGGGATAGGGATAGGCAGGAAATCAAGAAAATGTGAGGGGACGTCCTCTACTAATTTCGGATATTTTGTGGCTATGCCATCTAAATGGTTTGAGAACAAGAAAAGGTGCAACGAGCTAGTTGAAATAAAAAGAAATGGAAGGACTGTGACAGCAGAGGTAGTTGATGAGTGCGAAAGTGACAGCGAATGCCCGAATAAGAACAGCATCGGTGCGTCGGTGGCGGTTTGGGGAGCTTTAAACATAGCGGGTAACATTCATGCGGCTGTCGATGTCACCTGGTCCGATGTTTGAATGAGTTTGGACATGGATGTCACCTGGTCCAATGAGTATCCATATCCAAAGTTAATTTGTCTGAAATATGTATTAACATTATTAAATAACATCTATGAATTGCTACACATGATGCAAACTGAGATTAATTTTTGTTTATTATTAAGAATAAAATAAATATAAAACAAAAAAGGTTATGGAAAAATGAAGTAAAGAATTTTCCTAGAACTCCAATAATTAAACATTATCTAGAAAAATGACGGCGATCATCATAGTCTGCTGTGCTGAGGACTTGAAGTTGATGGTAATTGTTTCCTGTTCGAGTAGGATTTTCATTAAACCAAAGACAGGAGTATATATTCCAAGGTAGTCCAAATCGCATTTCTTAGCCATAAAAGCCCAGAGTCGCTTGAAATGACGAGAACCTTCTGTTGTTAAAGACAGAGAGACATCAATATCCCACGCTGAAGGCCCAGGTTCGTGAGTGATGAGATCTGATCCCATGTATTGTCGAGAAATCAGGACGAGTTCTTATAAAATAATTATAAAAATTTTCATATTTTGATTTTTAGAAAATTAAGATCACTTTAATTCTATAAAATTATTAACAATTAAATCATAATAAAACATGAATTTTAATTTGCACCTTATTTTAAAATTTGATTATTTTTTTATTATATTCTTTAAATTATTTCTGAAATTGGCTTATCTCAACCATCGTAACCACATAAGTGCCTAGTCTCTAACAGTATCCATATAACAGGTTATGAAAACTCAGTTACACAAAGGTTTAAGTAAGGAGTGCTAGCCCTCTTATAGCTTTAATATATTTATAATAAGTTTTAGACATTTTAGTAATTTAATTGAAATTAAATTCTAATTTCAATTAAATTTTTATTAGAACTATAAATAATTCTAATTAAAAACCAGTTATGCTCAAATAAGTTTCAATATATCATATTAATCTATTTTTTCAAATATCTAATATTTACTTATAAAGTTTCTCAACCTTTCACTACAATAGAAGTGGCTTTTAGCGAAGAAAGTTTGTCATTAAAAGTCTCTAATTCATCACTTATAATATTTAGTGACGATACTAAATTGTAGTGAAAATTGTCACAAAATTCCAGTAGCAAAATATTATAGGCAACATTTTAACCAAATCACCTCTAATTAGTTTTGACTATGATCTGAACACGTAGCGAAAAGAGATACGCGACGATACAACAAATCATTGCCAATGATACTTTGATATGCTTAATTTTTGTGGATAAATGTTATTAGCTATGTTACGGTAAACGTAGGTAATAATATTTAGTGATAAATTCTAAATCGTTGCCCAAAATTATTGGCGAAGATATAATAGTTGTAGCAAAAAAAATTAGTTAGGTTTTTGTACACATAGGCAAAAGTTAATTATGACGTTTTTCAAAATGTAGCTTTTTTTTTTTGCGAAGATTTTAAAAATGTAGGCAAATCTTTTTAGTTATGTATTTAATTTTTTAATAAACATTATTACTAAAAAATTTACCATGTTAATTATAATTATTGGTAATAATTTTAATCCATATTATTGTATGTAATATTTAGATTTTTTGTTTTATAATTTATTATAAGAAAAAAATGATTAACAATAATTAGAAATTAGAAGCATTTTATATATACAATAGAATATCATTAAATTTTAATTACAAACATTAACAAAATAGGTATGTACAAACTAAGAATCATTTTCATCGTCACTGCTTCTTATATAATTCGGGCCAAGTATTTGTATGACCATCTTTTTAAGTTTGGCTAACTTTCGTTCATTACATTCTAACTTTTGTTTATTACATTTTAATTTAGCCTTAAAAACTAGTTCTCCTCTTCAAGAAGGTCAACATATGCTGGTCTTGGCGAGGATAAAACAGTTGACTTAGGGTCAAACCCAAAACCTTTGATGTAACCGGATTTTGTTGTTGCAAATCCCATCCACATTAGACTCATTCCATTAGACAATGACATTTACAATAACTCCTGCATTTTATTCTAAAATTTTAAAAACAAAATCAATATTCAATTAAAATATTATTAGTTAGTAATACATAAATAAATAAACTTAAATTTAAATAAATTTTTATACTTACATAGTTATTTTACTCTTCTTCTGAAATCCACCATTGACCTTCCTTATCGTAAGTAAGTTGTTTAGTGTCATCCTATCACACTCTTGTCCATGTAGTTCCTTCTCATTATGTTTAATGAAAAAAAATGAAAACACATAAAATAATATTGTATTTACTGACATAATTATAACTTCCAAACAAACAGCTTGCATATTCATTTTGTACGACAACAAATGATTTAGAGCCTTGGTTATGAGGAATTTTTATTTCTCTTCTGTTAATCTTGGCTTTCTCACACTTTTTCTAAATAAAGAAAAGAAATAGTCATTAAATTTTATAACAAGATTAATGGAAGCAAATGTAAAGAGAAAGAAGACAAATCTTAACCTTGGTAGAGGCTCAATAATCACACATTTGACTCTAATTTTTTGGAGACATATGTTTAAGTATATGTCTCCTGGCTTCCTCATCATAAGAAAAAGATTTTTAGTATTTATGTAGTTAATAACGATTATCCTTAGTCCTTTGTTTCAACAGTGAAATCACACAGCTTGAAACTTTAGGGTTGTCGATACCGACGATATTAAGCTTCATATGTAAAGAACAAATAAAAATGAAATTAATCTTTAAATAAGTAAAATTAAATTGCATAAAATTAAATAAATCGAAAAATTATTGAAACTTTGTCTAAAGCATTCTGTAGCAAGTTGTCTTCCTTCAACTACTTGACATGCTGAAGGTAAGACAATTCAGTCTTAGCAATGACCCTTAACTTACCGAACAATTTTATCGATTGGATCTTAACAATAGGATGACCTTATGAGGTATCAATATGTATAGACAAGTTTTTGTTCATTGCAACATTCATCTGTTGCAACTCACAACCTTTAATGATACCTCAACCTCTTTTTCTAAAGGCGTTATTGGAACCTGACAACAAAAAAATAATGATAAGAAAAAATGCATTAAACATGTAAATATATATTTGAGCATAAGTGTAATTATAGGTGGTAAAGATTAACAGACTTGAAGATCCCTCAACATTAGTTGAAGCAGATGGAGGTTGTTGCTAACTAGCTTCAATGGTGGATGAATTTGATTGTTATTGTTGGCTAGGGTTGGAATGATATGGTTGTTATGGGGCAGGAACAATTTCAATAGTTGCTCCTTCTTTCCTTTGTTTCTACCAGGTGTCATTATATTGGATATCTATAACTCAACAACATTATGTATAAACATAAGTCAAACATCAACAATACGCATAAATATAACTCAAACATCAACTATCCACATAAACATAAGTCAAACATCAACATTCGACATAAACATAACTCAAACATTAAGATTCCGCATTAACGTAACTCATATATCAACAATACGCATAAAAAAACTAAAATATCAACATTCTACATAAATGTAACTCAAACAACAACATTCCATATAAACATAACTCAAACATCAACAATCTGCATAAACGTATCTCAAATAGCAACATTCTGCATAAACATAACTCAAGCAACAACATTTTCATAATCATAACTAAGACCCTAACATTCCGCATTAACATAAATCAAATATCAACATTTCGCATAAACATAAGTCAAACATCAACAATCCGCATAAACATATCTCAAACATCAATGTAGTTTGTCTCTATCAATAATACGCATTAACATAACTCAAACATTAATAATACATTTCAAACTATAAACAACACCTTTTTTTAACCTTCAATCATCATGATCAATATCTTAAAAATAATCATCATTAATTACATTATGATTCGACTATTTATCACCATTATATTCGGCCAAAGTATCACCATTATCATATAATTCATCCTCAACATAGTTTTCACTCTTTCTACAATAAGATTGGCTTGTACTTCATCCACTTGTACTATATTAGGATCAACATCTCTCCTATAGAATGATGATACTACCGATTATGTTAGGCAAAAAAGTTTTATTCATAGTCTCTATATAATTACCATAATCCTCTAACATGTTGCCAATCCCATCATCGCCGTCATCATTAATATCACAATCTTCTACATCATTTTTGTTACTATCATCAGCACTTCTACTACAACTTCCTTCTAATCATTCTGAGTGATAAAACCATAGAGTATAGAATTTATCTATGTGTCAGATTAGCAAGTGATTATGTACCACATCTTGACTTTGAATGTTCACATTTAAGCAATCTATGGATGGACAATGAATACAACATTCAATACCCATTTGATCTTTTACAAATTGCATGAAACTCTTAACTCCTTCTAAGTATTCAGTGGACCATTTCTGATGAGACATCTAATTACAATAATAAACATGTAACATCTCGTTCCTATTCTAAGGGTTAGAACCTAAAAATACATTACATGTGAGATCAACGAGAGATTAAGAAAAATGCATTTTTCATACTCATGCATATTGTTAGCATACACGCACATAAATTTGAATTTTTGCACACATTAAAATGACTATACATGCATTCATTGACATTATGGGTATAATTGAATTGCAATGTGCTATTATTGAGAATTGTGGATTTGTTGTATTGAAAATTTGATTGGTGAGTGTTTTTATTAATTTTTAATTTTGGTGAATTTTAGGAATAATTTCTAAAAATGTTGAATATTATTATACTAGGAAAAATGCCACTTGGCGAGTAAATTGATGGATGGAAATATAAAGAAGAAAACAAATGATATAGGAGAATTTTGAAAAAGGATTTTGAAAGTTTGAAGATGACTTTAGAATTTGCGAGAAGATGTTATTGGGAAATTTTGGTGATAATTAGAATGAAAAGATGGGAGTTAGGGAACTAGTTCAATAAGAACTAGTTAGTTGGGAAAACTAACTAAGGCCTTAGGAATAGGACAAGTGTCCAAGTTTAAAGTTAAGTTTCCTTAACTTTGAAAGACAAGTTACTGTGCTTGTCTTCATCTTCTTTGTAGCCTTCTTCTTCAAAGTTCCCTCCTTTACACAAAGTTTTTCATCAAATCTTCACCAAAGAAAAACCTTGTTTTCATCTATCCATTTGCAACTCCCAACTTCAGTTTTCCTTCATTTTCCTTAAGAAAAACCGAAACTTGCCAACCTCTACAATAATGTACGTGAGTTACATGAAGTTTAGGGCTTCTTGAGTTTTTGCAGATTTTGGAGCTATATCAAGTAAGTATTGTGTATATCCTTTAGAGTTATTGTTTTATGAAACAAAAATGGTGATTTATTGGCATGTCATGAATAAGAGATAAATGGACATTTTTCATGTTCACTGTGAATATAGGATGGAAATGCAGATTTTGTTAACTTTTAGTTTTGTCGATAAAAATGTTATAAGAAGTTGTAGAAATAATTTTTGGATTTGAAAGATCTTAGAAAACATGTATAACTAGGTGTAGAAACTTTTTGAAGAAAACAGAAATTAGAACTCTATTTTCACTATGTATATATATATATATATATATATGCATATACGTGAGTTTTGAGCATTTTAGAGATGAACAAAAGAAAGAATTTAGAGTGGAAGAATAGTTGTAAGATGATGTTCTGAGATGAGAATGAATGACTTAAAATGAAAGTTTGAGGAAGAAGTGAAGAAAATGCAGAAGTTGAAAATGTAGAAAACGTGAAGATAATATACGTAAGTGTGATTTTCTATTTTTGATGATTATAAAAAATTATAGATTTTGATTTAGTTGTGATAAGTTGAGCTGAAATGAAATAAGAATGAAGAGGAAATATTGAGGGAATGAGCTAGAAGTGATAGAGTAAGCAAAAGAGATTAATTAAGATGAAAATGATGACGAAGAGTGCTAGAAAATGTAGAGATGCAGTTTTTTCACTAAACATGCGTCCGTATTTTAGCCACAACTTGATCTATAGGCATCCAAATGCGATGATTTTAAGTTAAGATCAAACTAGAGACATATGGCTATATTTTTCATGAAGAAATTGAAATTGAATTCTGTCTTTAAGAGTTTCAAATTTTGGCTTGAAGTTGAGGTTTTGGATTCTGTCATGGTTTAGAAACAGTCTGTAGTTTTTTTGTCTAACGTGCAGAATACTGAACCAAATTGCAAGAAATTAGTTTCATTAGAAACTTAAGATATAAAGGAACAATTTTTTAGAAAAATGTTTGGCCTAAATCCTTCGTTTTCATTGTCAAAATGACCGTATATAAGTAACCCAAAAGTTTGTTTTGGGAAGAGAGGAAGAAGAAACAAAATCATCTGCTTCAGAGGAGAAGAAGAAAAAAAAGAGTTTGGAGAGTCATGATCGTGCTCCTGCACGATCGTGACATTTGAAATAAGTTAGAAAATCACGATCGTGCTCTTGCACGATCGTGACTTCTATGGTTACTGATGGGAGACAAATGCGAACATCCTTTGATCTTTTGGCTATATCTTCTTCTCCCGACCTCCAAATAACTTGGGATTTGAACCAACAGATTCCAAACACATTGCTCTACATCTTCACCAAAAATTTTAGTCATCTTAAATCATTAAAGAGATTGATTGATTGAATTGGGACGGAAATGATGAACAATTCTGGAACTTCATAACTGGAGTATTTTTCATTGAACATGCTTCGGTATTTTGGCAATATATTGATCTGTAGTTATCAAAATGAAATAATTTTTGATTTGGAGTAAACTAGAGACATAGGGATACAAATTGTCTAAAGAAATAGAATTTTAATTCTATCTCTAGAATTCCAGATTTTGAATTAAAATTGAGTACAGGATATTGTTTTAGTATAATAATAGTCCGAAAATGTTTAGGGTATAACTTTCAAATTACTGAACCAAATTGCATGATTTTGGTGTCATTAGAAACTTAAGACAATAGGAAAAATTTTTATAGGAGAAAGTTTTATCAAATTACTTCACTTATCGGATCAAAATAATTAAGGAAAATTGACCCAAAGGTTTGGAATTTTGGAGGTGATATAGGAAAGAATGAGGGTTTAGATATCGTATGATTATATAATGTTAGAATAACATTAGTGAATGAATTGTTGGTATTAAAGCATCAAAGACATGTGTATAATGGAAATAAAGATATTCATA
>JANZLH020000425.1:263149-273215 GCA_026770325.2 Erythroxylum fimbriatum
TATGAACCCTTCCATCCTTCCCAAACAACTTTTTGCTATATTACATTCCATTCCATTATAAACCCTTCCCTTCCCTTACATTCCATTCCATTAATTAACATCCAACCAAACAGGGCCTAAGCTCTTACAAGACGAGCTAGCATAGAATCGAACCTGTGACCTAATCAAAGTCAAGCTCTGCTCTCAACCATCGAGCCACACCCCGTAAGGGCATATAAAGAATACACTTATAATCAAGTTTGATAATAGAGATTAAATTTACAGTTTTGAACAGAATGTTCATAATTCAAGCTTAACGGGCATTAAGTACATGGTTTTCAAATTTATGATTTGAAGTCTTTCTAATCATATATGCTTACTGTAAATTGGAACTTATAAAATGTTATTCTTGCTTATACTTTTTAAAAATTAAATAAAAAATGCTATACTCCTTATTTTTTATTAGCAAAAACAATATAAAATCATTTTTAATATTTTTCTGTTATTTTTGTAATTTCTCAAAATAATTACACGGCTATTTTAGTTTAGGTATCGCGTATCCTTGTTGACTTTCCCACCACTGCCAAGTAGACAAGTATTATAGGATGTCCTGCAATATTATTCAAGAATATTTCGGTGTCAAGTGTCAACTGCAAGTTGATAATCATAATTCCTATGGTCCAAACCATACAGGATATTGACGTGTCTATATACAAATAACTGCGTTAGCACCAAACGTTTGGAACTTGCAACTTTTGAGGCTACAAACCAAAGCGACCCCTGATCTTCTGCATACAGCTTGAGTAAATTTAGGAATGGAAAATGATTTGAAGCTGGTGTTTTATAAGTATTAATCAATTGTTACAAACTAAGTTAGCACAAACACAAAGACTCTTTTTTAAGGTGCAATTCAGGTATCGGAGTGCATATAATACAACAACACATAATGTACAAAAATTGTCATGTGCCTGTTGCAGTAATAGCTCATATCATATCATCATTCTCGCATCAAGTCAACATCTGTGTAGGGGTGGGCTTCCAGGCCAGCCGCTCATCACTATTATTATTATTACTAGTACTAGTTGGGATAGTTGATTTTGCACTGGATTCAGGCGTTGACTTGTCATTTTTAGGACGCCCCACCGGTCTATCCTTGCTCTTTGAACTACCATGTACAAAACTGCAGAGTACCACCTGCACCAATCCCTCTCAACTCAACTACTGACTTAAAAACCCTACTTTCATCAATGCTAATACACTCCCCAGAAATTTAAGCCAAACACTTAAGCTGTTTATACTTGCCATAAGCAAACAGTAAATAAACTGTGATATTGAAATGGATAGCAAAGAGTAAGAGGGAAAAGAATTTACACATTATTTTAAATTATTTACCAAGAATTTTGAGGTGAATTATTCATTTGATTGAACTCATTTACTTTTAATAATAATGAAGTAAAATGTTTCATAAAAATATATAAATGATAACAAAAATATTTGATAATTTAATTATTGAATATACAAAAAATTATTTATATATTAGATATATAATAAAATTCTTACACTAAATACTAAATCTCTGTGATTTTCAACATTCTCCCTCGAGCTAATAAGTGAAAGCTATTTATAGCCAAGTCGCATAAGAATTTCAATTTGCAAATGGATAATGTTGAGAATGCTTTTTTTTTTGGGGTCTATTTCTTCTGTTTTGAGAAACAAAAATAAATGCAGTGGCTCTCAACAGGGCAGCCAAAAGAAAAGATAGAACATAGACATAATGATGGTCTTAATAGGGTGTCAAGAGAAAAGACAAGGATAACAAAGCTTTCAATGGGAAAGACAGAAGAGGAGTAACAACACCCCCAATGGACTGCCAAAAGAGGAGACATAAGGAGGTTAATAAAGCTCTTAGTAGACTGCCAAAATAATATCTCTCAATGAGCGGCTAGAAAGAAAAACAAAAAGGGCACACAATGGGAAGGAAACACAAAATAGAGGTGAAGAAGAAGAATGGCCCTAATGCAGAAGAAACAAAAGATTTCGTGTCCCTAGAACCAGAGCTTGACTCTGATACCATATTGACGAACACAAAGATCATGATGATTTCTAACATGTATTATTCATTAGGTTTAACTTATCTATATATAACATTTCATTAAATATTACGTAATTATTTATTTATTGAATACCCAAAATATTCACATAATACATTAAGTACCAAGTCTCTATGATCTTCAACATAAAAATTTCTAATTTAATATTTACTTATATCAAGTACCAAGTTTGAGATTATTTGGCATTTATGTTCAAAGAAGTTTGTACTACATATTACTGAGAACTAGTTTAGTAAGATAAATACCAAGAACTAGTAACTGAGGCAATCATTTTCTGTTATTACCATGTACACCATATTTAAACATTCGCGGTGCGGTTGAGTCAGGCAGATGGATCTTAAATCATGCAATATGATGTTCATCCGTGAAGTCTTTGCAGCTTAACTTTTACACCAAATTATGACAAAAGATAACTGATTATGGCTCCTATTACTAAAAAAAATATCAAAAGAATGTGTAGTCAAGACTTCCACACATCATGAGTTTGTGCGTCAATGCATGATATGAATAAACGTTATGTTTTCCAAATTCAACAACCACAACTGTACCTGAACTGGACCAGCTGCAATAAGCATCCCAATTGCACCACCAATGATATGACCATCAGCACTAGAAAGAGACGCACTAATACCACCATTTCGATTGTGAGGACCACCATCTTCAGCAACCAAGTAAGAACCTGACAGGCATAATATCTCAAAACGGCCCTACAGCAAGTTAAGTGCACCAAGTTGGCAGAACGTAAGCAAGTCAGAACAATGATAAGTAGAAAAAAAAAATCCATAAATGGAACCACAAAATGCTACATCCATAAAGTTTGAGACCTCGCAAAGTTTATGTAAGCTCAAGGAGAAACCTGACACAATATTTATGTTCTAACTGCATCTCAATTTTATTTCAATGCAGCAGATATTCATGTGAAACTTTGTTTTAAGATTATGGGAAGACATTCCACAAAGTGTTAAACCAAGGGGTTCAAGCTCGTGCATACAAAGGTTTTGGTGGAGTCAAAGTACTGACTTGAGTGTCAGCTGGAGGAGAGAAGTAGGATTGCTGAGCTTTTATCTGCTTGAACCAAAAATCTAGCTAGATTACTGAAACCATCAATGTCGTAGAGCATGTTCAAGCTAAAGTTTGTTACACTAATTTTTTTTAACGCTAACTGCACAAGCATAGTACAAAAAGCATGCTCATTACCAATACATTCAGCAGTCGTAGCCTATATATCTCCATAGTCTACCAATCAACAGATGAACCATTCACCAATATCAATGTGCTATGTATATTCTAAGCAATAGCAGATAAAGAACAGGGTGACTACTGCAAGATTAAATGTTCACACAGAGCCAGTACCAATCAAAGGGGCCAAAAAAATTAATGAATCCAAATTATCTTTAAGGTTTTCCAAGAAATGTCTTCAGGTGAGAAGAAGGCATATATGCAGTTGAGGCCCTACCTCAAGGTAAAAGACCAAAAAGAACCACTTAAACTAAAGTTTGAAGAAGAAAATTAAAGTTTTTTAATTGCACTGACCTCATATGTGGCACTGGACTCTGAAGATGCTGGCTGACACAATGTTACAGAGGAAACTATACCAGTGCCAGACAAGATGCAAACAGCCCTTGGCCTCTGTTGGGCAAATGACAATATCTTTGCCACAATATCCTGCAAAAAATGATCTAATATTAAGACAACAAGGCCTTTCGCCAATCTTTCAAATGCTTATGTGCTAATGCATGTGCAGTACGAATGGACAGAACTAAATATATCCTTTTCTCAATTTTCAGATGATAAGCTGGAAAATTTGAATCACTTCAATGTTAGGGAAGCCTAAATTCAGAGACAGTTCAGGAACAGACTGCAACTAACTATGGAGACATAATTCCAGCAAAGTCCACACACACACACACACACACACAAAATCTAGTTCATGAAAACATGTTACAATCAACTTTCATTCCAATATATATAGCAAGAAATGTGCAATAAAACATCATTTTTTAATCAAACTACATCAAATAGCCATAATTACAATGAATTTGACGTCACAATTGTTAAAAGCAAAATCATGTCATCATTATGTACAAGAAAGTAAAATTGCAAGGGATACAGCGTACTTCTCCTACTCCAATCTGTATCACATGCGGTGAAAAAGCTATGCCAGCAGAACTGTTCATCCATTCACCTAAAAGGAAAAACGAACCATGTAAAAATAGACCATGACTTATAGATGCTTTCAAGCCCAACAAATAACACCATCCAATGTGCTAACAGTAACTAAGTGGCTAAAGCTACTACATGCACACATATTTCATAGATATAATGCCAGTTCTCCCACCTGCTTGGCAGCTGAAGGTTCCCGTTAAAGCATTAAATGAAGCTAAAATAGAAGGCAATTTTCACACTTAAAAATATGATTTCTTAATTTTATCAGCCCAACAATAAACAAAGAAATTTTGAAAGTTTCCAGTACTGAATGCACAAAGGAAAGTGGAACACTTGGATACAGGAACAGCAAAGTGGAACACTTAGATAAAGGAACAGCAAAGTGGAACACTTGAAATATCACCGCTATATAGAGCATAATAAGCTGAAAAGAATTGTATAAGGCAATGCATTACCTTCTACTAGTTAACAGATATTACTTCCAAGCATTTGGAAGATGAAACCCAAATGCACAAAATGCAGAGTAGCAAGTCGGTAACCCTTGATCATTAAAAGACAAAGCAAGACAGTAGTTCCAAGCACAAACATCGCAATAACAGTGCATTCATAGACACCTCTTTTATGGAAATGTAAACATGGAACTCAAATACAAACACTGACCCAGAAGAGCCAATTGCTGCTTCCGCCCAGACCCAGGCGGCCGCCCTCTAGCTCGTTTAGGAGACAGTGGATCTGGAATCAGAGACGGCTTAGGCTTAACTGGCATTGAAGACAATCCAAGAGAGACTTGGCCATCAGGTGCATATTTCCTGGGCCTCCCACGCTTCTTCTTCACTGGCTCGCTAATTGAGACTCCAGAGGGAACAGAGACGTTAGCACCATGACTCAAATTAGTGTTTGATGATTCTATGGAGAATGTGGACCCAGATGAGCCATGCCTGGCATTAGTTTGAGCTTGAAGGTTAGGATTTGGCAAGGGTCTGAATCCAGGTGGTGTATGAAACGAACCAGCTTGTGATGCAGACCCAGACCCACCAATCCCACCTCCTCTATGAATGTAAAACGGAGAAGACCCACTTGACAATGTCATAGCTTCTCTTCCATCCATGCATTTACCAAACAAAATAGTAAACTATCACAAGAGTACAAGGTTACAGGTTTTACTCTGGTGGGTTGACTAAAGCTTGACGCTGTAAGCCTCGTTTACCCAAATTCCAAACTGGAACACAAGTTATACAGATCACAACATAAAATAAGGAAGTAAAAGTGAATTTCAAAAGAGGGGTTTTACGAGGGTTTTTAACTGAATGCGACAAATGCCAGGAAAACGGAAAAAGGCCAAATCTTTAATTTGAAAGAACTGAAAAGAGAGGGAAAATCGCAATTTCTGAGCCCCAAATCCTCCAGGGGCATAGACAAGCAATTTCAACACAGGGTTTTACACGGGTTTTGTTCCAATGTAAGGAATCCAAAGCACTAATTAGAAATTTAACTTAAAAATACTAAAATTGGAACCAAAATGCTGCTAAGCTACAGCTAGTTACATTCTCACAACACAACAGAATAGCCAATTATTGTGAACAAATTTAGACAAAAGTCAGAAAAGATGGCATCTTTTAGCAAACAATAGCAAACTGATAACTGCTGAAAAAAAAACAGATCGAGAAAACTAAAGCAAAACCCTAGATTTGATGTAATCTAGGGTTTTGGGAGGAAAATGCAGAAGGAGCTTGTAAAGAGAAGGAAGAGAAGAAGCAAAGAAAGGACAAAGTAAGGTGGAGAAAATGAATAGAAAATAAGCAAAACTTTTGAATTAAAGGGTTTTAAGCCTCTCCTTGCTTTTTCTGTTTCTTTACCGATTAGTAGTCAGTGTGTGACAAGTGTGCTGTGCGGTGGCCTACCATAGTACCAAACCCCACCCTGCACGTCCTTCAGAGCAGTGAGCTGACTTACTCTCTTTCTCCTTTTCTTTTCTTTACATTTTTCTCTCGCTCTCTGACTGGAGTGGGATGAAACTTCTATTACTTTTTTATTTACTTTCTAGTGGCCCATTACATCTTGAAAATTATATAAAAGTGGTATGCCCCTTTGATGTTGTATATTCTTTGTTCCATCAATTTATTTTCTTTTACCAAAAAAATAAAAAGGTGTTAGGAGATAATGATAAGAGCCTACTTATGTTAATTTTAAGAATGAGATCTTTAAATCAAATATATCTGATTTATAACCACCCCAAAAAAGTTACACGTTAAAATATTGACCAAGTTTTTTTTTGAATAAGGTAACATATATATTAATTAAAAAGGAGGGTTCATACCAAAGAGAAATTATGTACAAAGTAAAGCAAATAGTCACAAACGGCTCTCAAAAACAGAAACAAATAAGTTACAGGTGGCTCTCAAAATAAACTAAGTCACAGGTAGCTCTCAAAGCCACAGACGGCTCGCGAAACAAAGCAAAGCTACTAGGTAGAAAGCCTCCAGATATGCCACTGATGAAGAGATATATGAAGACGAGTCTTAAGGTCGAGAAGCCAGGACGGATATCTCTGTGATGTCCACAATAATGTCGTGGGTAGATCGGTGTCGCCTACTAAAAATACGGTTATTTACTAAGTGATCATACGAAATCACCAACTAATAGTGTAAAAGAATCTTGACTTGTTCTTATAAAGAATTAGAACCAATATTATAATATAGTTTGAAGATCATCAAAAAAAAATTTGAACTATCAAAGAAAAAAAAACTCCCACATTTATATTAATGGTCAATTGAAAAGAATGAGCCTTTAAATATTTAAATACAAAACTAGAGGTTTCAATTCTTAAATAAACAATTAGGGTTTCGATTGAGCACGACTGAAAATATGATCTTAAGTTAGGTTGTGACGGTTAACGTATATTTTAGCATCAGTGGACATAGTATGGACACACCTATGCGTGAGATCATAGATTACTATATAATTTGTAAAGTTAGAGGTGACATGGAACAAGACTGCATGTCAAACCATGTTATTCACTAAAACTTCAACTCTAGCATCCAAAAAGGTGTATGGTCTAGACTATGCCTATATTGAAAGACTGTATTCATCTAAGTGTTTTTGGGGCAAGTCCCCCCTAAATCCTTTACTTTAGGTTAGTTATGTTCACATCATAGGTCCGTCCTTTAAAATATTTGTTGTCGAACTCTCACTTATATCAAACTAGCAGATTAATACTGCGCGAATGCGCAGTAATAATACCCTGCGAATTTAACTGATTATATTAATAAATAGTTTTAATGTATAAATTAAAATAGAAAATAAAGAAATATATAAAGCAAGCTTTGACTGTTTTTATCTTTCTGGAATGGAGAATCAGATGTATTTAGGTTAAACAAGAAAAAGGCAAAAGAAGAGGGTAGTTGAAAGAAGTTGAGTTTCAACGAAGAAAATGTTTGATTGAAGTCAGCGGAGAAAAGTTAAGAAGTTTTAGCAACTTACATTAAATAGGTTAAACAGATGTGGATCTGTAAATTGTATAATCTGTAAAGTAAAGATACGGATTGAGACGGCGAGAAGAAATATGGAATGATCAAAAATTTAATGCGACTTGGTAATGACATGAAGAGGATGGCGGTTCGTTTCCGAGTGGTTTCTTAGGATAAGGATGAGTGAATTCATTTTAAATACGAAGTGCAGAGATAAAAGTAAGACGAATTGGAGAAGCAAAAATAAGACGAAGCGCGAAGAGAAAAATCAGATGAAGCGCGGAGACAAAAGCATCCCGGTTAACTCGATTGCTACCTGTAAGATTGTTGCATGGACTGACAAATAAGCGTTGGGGGAAAATTCCACTTACACGATTGTTAAAGACTACGATTTGATCATCTCAACTCAACCAACATTCTTTATAGCAATTGTAGGTTCGCGGCAAGGAGAGATTAAAGACTTTGTACCACGATGCCTTCTCTTTGCTATCCCAATGATCGAATCGTAGTCTTTAACAATGGTGTAAGTGAAATTTTTCCTGAAGGTGACTGATATACAGGTGGGAGCCGATGCAACAATCTTATAGGTAGTAATCGAGTTCAGCCTCACTGACTTCAATTGAATGAGTTTGCATTGATCTGTAATTAGAATTTTATAATTCCTATTATATATATGTATATAATATATATATAGAGATATATTATATATAGTAGTAAAAATAAATGACAATAACTGTTAAGTCAAAATGAGTTAACTTAAATGATTTTGATGAATAACAAATAATAATGAAAGAAGAAAGTAAGACGGAAGCAGAAACATATGACACGGAAGGAGCAAGTAAAAATCAGACGAAAGTAGAAAGTAATAGTCAGACGATAAAGAGACAGACGGAAGCAGAAGCAGAAATCAGACGCAAGACGGAAATAAAAGTTCAAGTGTTTCGATTTTGCACAGAGTTTTGGATATTGTTCATCTCCTTTCCTAGAAGTTGAGTAATACTTAAGTCGTCTCTCATTATTGTTTATTGTGTTTTTTTCATTTTAGAAATTTCTAAATTTGATCTAATTTAGAAATATCTTTCTTTGATGTTTTTGGTTAATAATGAGAGTGTGTCTATCACAAACAAATATTTCTTTTAGTTTAATGACCCGAAAATAGCATAAAAGACGGATGTATTAGTTTCTGCATTGAAATTTGAGACAATATATCGTGAAACCTCAACATGGTTATGTTATGTGACAAACCGTCTGACACGTCGCAACGCAGTTAAAAGGTCGTAGGAGTTAATGGCGTCAGTAACAGTGAGTTACAACTGGTAACTTCTGTCACAAGGAATTTTTGGAGGGAAAAATTCTCATAGTCTTGAGAACATCACCTATTCTAGAACACTCTTGAATATCGACCTTTGAAAGATCTCACTACTCACCTCTCACAACCTCAGTAACCGACACTATCTTTGCAGAAGAAATTTGTGCATTCAATCCTTTACCAATCAAAGAAGCAAAAGGAGCAATCGATGATTTACGGAAGACTTGTGGATTTTGAGTCTTTGAAAAGGGACAACATGGACATTGAACCAGAGATTATTGCAGTCAGGTAGAGAAAATTCTTTCAAGTTCGAGAGATCGTATTTTAGAATGAAGTTTACGATTTCTGGAAGAATATGACAACGGTAGACAATACGATTGTGTCAACAGTAGATGAACTATCTATTATAGTCACAATAGAGCTGATCGAGAAGGTCACGGGGTGTCCATTTGCTGGAGAAAAGCTCACAAGCAAGGCGAGATGGATGACGCAGGCTAACGTGAAGGAAAATGAAATTAATCGAAAGTTGTATGGAAACAATGATCTTAAGGAGAAGAAGGCATCCAGTCTTCTGCAAAAGGGGAGAGTCTTACATTCGATTTTTTGCCACTGTATTCTGCCAAGAACAGGATCAAGGCATCTGGTGACAAGCTTAGATGAACAGTGTCTATTCCATCTACTTAATAGATAACCTGTCGATTTACCATTTCTTATTTTCCACTACATGGTCAAGATGAAGAAGGAATTGAATATTCAACCTTATGGGATGTTGTTGACGAGGATCTTCAGAGATTCTGGAGTTCTTCTAGACAGAGGAATCAGAATGAAGATGACTGTCAAAAGCTCCATCAATTCCGCGATCGTTGAAAAAATGGGTATGAAGAATCTGGACAAAGAAGAAGGAGATTCTAAGAAAATAGCAAGAACTGAGGGGAGCGTGCCGAGAAGGGAACTGCAACGAGAAGATTAAAATCTCAACTCAGTGAGAAAATGCCCATGATTGAAGGAGTGAAATCATCAGAGGAATCGATAAA
>JANZLH020000425.1:289135-300993 GCA_026770325.2 Erythroxylum fimbriatum
TTTTTAGTATCACTTCCAAACAATGGTCAAAGGAGTCTCTCTCTTATTTTATTTAAACTTCCAAACAATGGAGTGGCCCATTCCATTCCATTCCATTCCACTCCATCTCATTCCGTTCCATTAATTGTCATTTCATTTCATTCCATCCTAAACTCCCAAACATACCCTTAGTGAACATATTCAATGGACCGAGTTGTCAAAAAATGCTAAATTAAAGAGTTGCGACTTGTTATAGTTGACATAGGACTTAAAAAGTATTAGTCAGTTATTACTCTTCATATTTATTGTGGGTTTAACCATGTTTTAAATATATTTACTAGACTAATTCCACTAAATTTAGGCTTTAGAACTGTTAGTTGTCTTTATGGATCAAAATGAATGAAAAATGGGTACATTTGAGTTAGAAATTGACTATTGGAAGCTATTTATAGAGCACATGCATATGTTTAAGTTGCATAAACCTGTGTTGATAGTGGACATGACCATATGGATCATTGCATATATTTTGTAACGTGTACAAGTTTAATCATGATGCTTCAAAGACAGACGCACTTGTGTGGTTGGTGTAAGTCACTAAAACCGTGTATCTCCATGACATCAAATTTTGAGACTTAATAGTTAAACATGATCACCACGTATCTTTTCAAATTTAAAATGCTTGATAAGAGGCAGAAGTTGCATGTGACAGAAACAAATTACAAAAGAAGAGTTTTAAAGTCCATATACCATTCTTTAACTAGAGTTTTATTTAAATTTGATTTATGGAATTAGTTTGGGAGTAATATTGGCATGTATATATATATATATATATATATATATCAATTTGTATTCAATCTCGGGGAGTAGGAGGAGAGATTTCTTTTGGTTATTTTATGAGGTGTTCTTCAGTTATAGTAAAAAGCTCAAAACCTTAAAGGCTTTTATCTTGATATTTGATTTAGTGGATTTATTATCAATTTATCTCATGATTTTTACCTCTATATTGGAGGATTTTTGCATATTAAATCATGTGTTCAATTTATCTTTCATTCATCTATATCTTTTAAGTATTTTGTTATAGGTTAAAAGTTCTTATTGATTTTACAGGTGTTATTACTTGAAGTCCAACAACTGGTATCAGAGCCTAAAGTATGGAGAGTGGCAATAGCTCTATAGTTAAGTTGACTCCGACCAACTACTGAATTTGGAGACATATGATAGAAAATCTTTTGCATTGCAAAAATGTCTACAATCCAATTGACATAGATAAAAGTATAAAAGACAATGTTCCATTTAAATCAGAGAAGATGACAGATAAAGAATAGGAAAAGACGAAGTAAAAACCCTTAGGAACTAGTAGACAATGGATTGATATCAATATATTCAATCTTATATCCTAAAAACTAATCCTTTCAAATTGTGGAAGAAATTGGAGGTCTAGACTGTTCATAACAAAGCCTCCGTGATTAAAAGGCTTTGTAAACCTATAGTTTAAGGATGGAAAGTTAGTGTCAGAGTATCTTCACAATTTTCAGGATATCATCAACAAGTTAAACTCCATGAAGATTATCCTTAATGATAAGCTACAAGATGTGTTCCTGATGAGTTCTTTATTAGATAGTTAGGAAACTTTGGTTGTATTTATCATCAACTCCACTGTGGATGGTGTGCTTTTTTAGATGCAAACAAAGAAAGCATGTTCGATTAAGAGATTAGATCATTGTCGACAATGTACAAGCTCTAGTTATAGAGAACAGAGGAACAAGCAAGAGTAAAGGCTCCAAAAGGCAAAGCAAGTCTAAAAATAGGTTCAAGTCTAGAGATGGAAACAAGACCAGGATATGTCATTACTGTAAAAAACTTAGTCATATACAGAAATTATGCTACAAGTGGAAAAGATATCAATAGAAGCAAGACTACTAGGAAGATGGAGAATACAATAACACTATAGCAATAGCATCAAGCACAGATAATGAGGTGTCATTGATTTGTGCAACCAGTGAATGTCTCCATATTAGTCATTTAGATTCTAAGTGGCTTATTAATATAGAGGCTTCCCACTACTGTGTTCTAAAGAGGGATACTTGACTAGTTATAGGAGTGGTGATCTTGGAATTAGGAAGAAGGAAAATTAGAGCTTTGTTAGTATCATTAGCATAGGTGACATATGAGTTTATACCGATGTTGGGTGCATATTGACCTTGAGAGCTACTTGATACCTCTAGCTATCAACAAATGGATAATGAAACATTGTGTGAATCATGGGAAAGGTACAACAATTTATTAAGAAAGTGTTTACATTATGGATTTCCAATACACTTATAAAATTAGACTTTTTACAATAGTCTAGACTAGGGAACTAAGAAGACACTAGATGAAGCCACTAGAGGAACCTTAAGCAATAAGACTCTTAAGGTTGCTTTAGACTTGATTGAGAAGAAGGTGATGTATAATTAATAATGGTAATCAAGTTAAGATAAGGCACTAAGGTCAACATGTGTATCGGCTTAAGCATTATGTTACTATGTAAAGGAGATCGTATTAGTAATGATTGTCATTTATTTATTTTACTATAAATGCACGTTATAACTGTCACTTGCACTAACAATACGGGTCGATCCTATATCCAATAAATATA
The DNA here is from genome assembly GCA_026770325.2 of Erythroxylum fimbriatum. Classification (NCBI taxonomy): domain Eukaryota; kingdom Viridiplantae; phylum Streptophyta; class Magnoliopsida; order Malpighiales; family Erythroxylaceae; genus Erythroxylum; species Erythroxylum fimbriatum. The sequence goes on from JANZLH020000425.1 coordinate 291,753, forward strand.
CAAGGATTAGTCTTAATTCAGCTTTAATCTCTACTCCTTTGGAATATGCATGAAAGATTTGTGTCTGAATACCCTTAAATGCATATAATTTGAATCATTTCCTTTCTATACTCTCTTGGGAACATCAAGACAAAGGTACTAAAAGAGTTATGATGATCAAATATGTAGCAGTTACAAACACCTCATCCCAAAATAACTTTGATAGTTTAGAAATTCAGAACATATGTCAAACTTTCTCCATAATGATTCTATTCGCCTCCCCCCCCAGCAACATCATTGTGTTATGGGGTATTAGGTTCTATCTTTAGAGTTTGGTTATAAGCTTTATGACCCATAAAAGCGTAAGTTGTGAAAAGCAGGGACATTTTCTTCTTTGAGCATCAGATAGGTACAAATCTTATCAAAGAAGAAAAAACTACTTTTAGTAGTTTATATTTCAGTAATGCAGATATTACATTTGTTCTTACTTCCATTGATCAGCCGACAGGTAAAAAAGGCGAATGACATAAGCTAATGATCGTGGTTTTTCGATGTCTATAAGTTCTAATTAATAACCTCAATAATCCGCAAGTATGCAGGTCGTTCGCATAGTACCTAAAGTATCGATCACATGAGGAGTGATAATCTAATCCTAAAATCTAAGGCCAAAACATTTCGCAGTAATTCAAAATGTAACAAAACGAAAGCAAGAATTTAATTCAATCCTGCAACTCAATTCCAAGAATCAATTAAGAAAATATTAACAAAGTAGTAGTTGTAACCCACACTCAAGAATCAACCTAAAGGAACTATCAGTTGAGAGAAAGGGAAATGTTTACCTATTTTTAACGCTAACCTAATCGATTATGAATTATCAGGTTATTGGTCCTAAATTATTATAGGGTTGATTACTCTCTCTTGAGTTATAACCATTAACCCTAAATTATAAACCCTAATCAGATTATAGAAATTACAATTTCTCAATTAACAATCTATCCAAAACACTAATTAGATCTGAAGTTGTCCAATAAACTATCAGGAACTTATGTGAGATTTCTCTCCACACAATTACCGATTTGATTAATTTTTCATTCTTATTAAATCACCTAACTCTCGTTAACCCAATTTAATTATTTTCATTCGATTCACCCTCTCAGTTTATTACCGAATTATGGAATCATAGAAATCAATCACAATAAATCTAATAAACATAAAACAATTGGATTTTATTAAATCAAAGATTAAAAAAACCCAATGGCAAGTATAGAATATCTCAACATTCATAAATCCTATCATCAAACTGCTATTCCCAATTCTATACAATAATAAAAGTGGAAAATAACAGGAAATACGATCTTGGATGGAGACGGGAAGCAGTGACGTTAGGAAACTCCAAATTTGGGAAGTACGTCGATATCGACTTCGTCTCCACTTCTCTCTTCCTTCTTCTCTTTCTTAATCTTTCAACAGGGTTTTCTCTCAAAAGTGGTTGATGGAAAAGGTTCAAAAACTCCCTCAAAATTGACATTTTTGAGTGTTTGCGTGCTTGCTCAAGGCAGGCCATGATCATTGGCCACATCTGAGCCTTCTGTCAGGATCATGGCAAGCAGGCCACGATCATAGGTCGTATCCTGGGCTTCTATCATAATCGTGCCATATGGGCCATGATCGTGGGCTGACTCAAGTGTTTCTGTCACAATCATGGCCTATTGTACCACGATCATGGGTCGTTATTACAGCCTGAGTGTCTTCAAAACTTCTTCGTTCTTTGATGTTAACCTTGAAATACTAACAAACACATCAAGGTACCTCAAAAATATAATAATTAAACTTAAAGGCTTGTACTAACCCCTAAAAACACTTTAACATAATTAATTAACAAGCTAACACAATTATAACCTAAACACATACTAAACAATTAAATGCATATTGAACTAAGCCCCAAAACATGATGCAATTCACACTTATGAGCTAACATAGGATGATAATAATCGAATGCAACCTGATGGAGATGAGCCGCATGAGCCGCATCCTATGGACGATGTAGATGAGATCTATGGGCATTATAGATGGAGGATGTCCAACTTTGAAGGTCAATTAAAGAGAAGAAGCATTTGACAAGATACACTAGTTTAGAATATCTCCTAGTTATTGTTGAGGGGAAGCCAGAGACCTTCCAAAAAGTGCAAAAATAAAGACTTTTGGATCAAAGCAATACAAGAGGAGATGGATTCCTTAAAGAAGAATGAGATCTATGAGTTAGTGAAACTTCCAAAAACCATAAAGGCATTGAAAATAGAAGGGTGTTCAAAGTCAAGAAAGATGGTGAAAAACTAGTCAAACATAAGGCGAGATAAGTGGTAAAGGAATACAATCGAAAAAGTTATTAAATTCGACAAGAATTTCTCATCAATAGTCAAAATGATCTCTATATGCACTATCTTAGATCTAGTTGCGCGTTTAGATCTTAAACTCGAACAACTTGATGTACAAGGTAACATGAATGAGGAGATATATATGTATGGAGCAATCAAAAGGGTTCAAAGTCAAAAGGAAAGAGGAGTTAAAGAAGAGTATTTATAGGCTTAAAGAGGCACCGAATAGTGGCACAAGAGTTTGATTCATTTATGACAAGTAATAGTTATAAGCAAACTTTAGTTGATCCTTGCATACATTTTAGAAAATTTCCTAGCGGTGACTTCATCATCCTTCTTTTGTATGTGGATGATATGTTGATAGTGGAACAAGATGTTGGCATGATTTGCAGGTTGAAGGAGGACTTGTCTAAGTTCTTTGACATGAATGATTTGGGTTCAACAAAACAAAATTTGTTCACAAAGATCATTTGTGATAGCAAGGCCAGAAAGTAGTGGTTATCATATGAAAAGGATATTAAACAGGTGCTTAAGAGGTTCAATATGAAACATCTCAAGCCTACTAATATGCCACTAGCAGCTCATTTCAAGTCGAGCAAGAGATCCTGTCCTAACAATAAAAAGGAGAAAGATGGTATGTCCTCAATTCCACATTCCTTTGCTATTGACTTCTTAATGTATATCATGGTATGCATTAGATCAAATATTGCACACATTGTTGGGTTAGTGAGCAAATTTTTACCTAAGCTTAAAAAGGTGTCTGGGAAGTAATGAAGTGGATCTTAAGTATTTGTAGGCCACTTCCAAATTATGTGTGTTTTAGAGGTAGTGAACTGATTCTAGAAGGATACACTGATTCTAATATGACAAGTAATCTCAATAATAGAAAATTGACCTTAAGTTACTTGCTCAAATTTGTTGAGAGAGTCATTTCATGGAAATCTAAGTTGCATAAGTGTTTATCATTATTCACTACTGAAACATGATATGTTCTAGTTGTAGAAGCAGGTAAGGAGATGCTTTGATTGAAGTGATTTCTCTAAGAATTGTACGTGGAACAAGATAAGTGCATCGTTCTCTGTGACAATCAAAATACAATAGATTTGAGCAAAAATTTTATATATTATTCCTACACCAAGCATGTTGAATGTAAGGTATCATTATTTGTGGTATGTATCAAAAAGCAACCAATGAAATTGAAGAAGAATCACACAACAAGAATGGTGTTGAAATATTATCGAAAGTGGTCCCTAGGAGTAAAGCTTTGAGATGGATTTTAAATGATGAATGGATTGCTCCTTGAAAATGGGTTGGTAAGGGAGACTATTGTTTGTCCAACACCAGTTTAGACAAATTTGCTAGACCATTTGTACTAAATTAGGGCTGTGGGAGTGTTAACTTTCTTCTTAAATCAAAAGGAAACAAGATCAAATGAATTCAAAACAAAGATTAATGATTGAAAGCTATTTTCAGAGCATGTGCTCATGTTAATAGTGGACACGATCATGTAAATGACTATTTATGTTCTTACAACCGTGTAAGTTTAATCGTGACACTTTAAGAACAAACACGCTAGTGTGGAGTCAGACATGCCCATGCCGTTGGTAGACGCGAATGTGATCTCAATGGCCGTATAATGACAAGTTTTGAGGCTTAAAAGTCAAACATAATTACCAAATGCGACCATATATAGTATATAAATATTATCAATGCTTAATGAGAGATGCAAATTGCACGGGACGAGAACATACGACAGGAAAAAAAAAGTTTTTAAAGTCCAAATGTCATTCTTCATCTATAGTTTTATTGGATTAGTTTGAAAGTGATATTACCATAAATCTTAGAGAGTATAAAGCATAAAGAAACTAATTGTGATTATAAATCTTAGAGAGTATAAAGAAACTAATTGTGATTATTTATGAGGTGTTCTTGAGTTAAAGTCAAAAGATGGAAACCTTAAATGCTTGCATTAATAAGTGAAACACCTCCTTCCTCTTAATAAGTGAAACACCTCCTCTAAGAGAATAAGATATCACCTTATAATTGACTAATGGAAGCAGGGAACAATGTGGTTATTATGCATCAAGAGAACCTAATTCAAGGATTTACTCGGAAAGCTGCCGCTGTGAACTCCCACTCCTCCAAACTCTTAACAGGTGGAGTAGAAAACACGTTAGCTCTTTAAGAGTAAATACTCTCTAAACAAGCCATGTTTAGATCGTTTGAAAGTTCGTTATAAAAACATTGACTAAACACGTAAATCAAACTTAAGTTCTGTATAAAAACATCGACTAAACACGTAAATCAAACTTTTCTTTCTCTAGTACTCAACTTCCCCAAAAAATCCCTCTTAGGTTTCAAATAAAAATAGCGACGAAATCTATATAACATTCAACATAACTCAAAAGTATAATCAAATTTATATGATCCTCTCCTTTTAAATTGCATCTCATTCACAAAACTCAGTATATTTACAGGCAAATTATAGTCAAAGGATGTCATCATGTTTAATAGAATTGTTCTTGCGTTTGAAAAGATGGCATCATTTTTCTTTAATTATTTAGATGAACGAAACACTTCCAATCAGTTTATACAACAAAAAGTATGAGAATTAGACAGTTGTATTCATTTGCAAGTGAACTCATAAAAGCACTAGTATATTACATCCAATCTAAACACATCCTACGTAACCGTTTATTCACTTGTATTCCCATATCTTATTTCCAGATTAGCTAATCGAAGTAAACAGGCATATGTGACTAGTTATGCGACCCCCAGGAGTTTCTTCACGTTTTTCTGCAAAGAATTAGTAATAGTATTAGTCAATCACATGTCTAGAGTCAAAGACAAATATCTCCATGTGAAAATGTGAAGAAGATATACCTCGATGCTAAGAGGCGACGTAGTTGGGGCATAGCGCTCAACAACGTTGCCATCTTTATCAACTAGGAATTTGGTAAAGTTCCACTTAACACCATCTCCAAAGAGTCCACCTTTGCTGGACTTCAAGAACTTATAAATGGGTGCAGCTTTATCACCATTCACATCAACCTATCAAGGAACAGAAACTGAATTAATTAAACACACTTAATCATACCCAAGATTTTCATCTAGTTGCTCTAACTCCAAAACAATGTAGGCCAAGTCCTAAAGTTCTTTCAAGTTATCCTATCATGAGACAAAAAGACACAAGTTATAACAAAAACATGAACTAAAAGGAAAGGGAGGAATGCTATTGTTAAATTGTGTTTTAAGCCAGGCAAGTATTGCAACTTTAGATCTACCTTATCAAATATGGGATACTCAGCCTTAAAGCGAGTACAAGCAAACTCCATGATCTGTTCATTGCTTCCTGGCTCCTGAGCACCAAATTGATTGCACGGAAATGCCAGAATCTCCAGCCCTGCATTAATATAGTAGAATAAAGAATAACTTGAAAGAAATGTGTCCTCAGCAAAATGAAAATTGTAGGATTGACGAATTTATTGAAGGACTTTGTATCATAGGGGAAAACCGATGTCTGCTCAATCCAAAATTATCATAAAATTCAAGGAGTGAAGTTCAGTCCATGATTTGTATGCTCTGCTGCACGATACTAAACATCAAAATGCCATAGTTGTCAAATGATACATTAAAGGCAAACCTTGATCCTTGTATTTCTGGTACAGCTGAGTTAGCTCTGTGTAGTTAGAATTGGTCAAACCACTGCAACAAAATCAAAGGCTTAAGTAAGGATTTCAAGAATTAAAAATTATGAGACCTGGAGAAAAAGGTTCATCCAGTGATTGGAATAGTCGGTCTGTTTTTTTTTGTTTTTTTCGTTTTTTTCCCAACAACAATTTTGAAAGTAATATGCGTCAAAGTCAATAAGTTCCATTCAATAAACTAAAAACGATTGTCCAGTTTTAACAGCATGCTTGTTCCGAGGCGTCAAAGAAATATCACCAAGCAGGTACTACGACAGTAAAACAAATAAACAACTACTAAGGAAAACGAGTTAGGAAAATGGATATACTTCTAATGTCTAATCACTAAAATCTATCTTCGCATACACTAACCGGCAAACACACTAACCGAGACAAAAAGGGAAAGAAGAAAAACCAAGTACCATTGTGAAGCAACATTAACGATCAAGAGTACTTTTCCCTTGTACATGCCAAGATCAACGTCATTTCCCTTTGCATCCTACAAGTAACAGTATAATAATCTCTTTAGGAAATAAACAAGGCAACAAGCAGACACAAGAACGCAAAGGCATGGACGAATAGAGAGGTCTATAAAATTGACAAATTCAAGCATCTCTCATCCATATTCAGTAAAATGGAAAAATGAAGGCCAGACGGCAGAATACGAGCCCCTCTTGAAATAAATATCCGATAAGAGTTTAGCTACTCCACTTGATTCACGTCAATCTTTCAAACCCAGCATATATCTTTTAATCTTAATTAAAAACTTCAAAAGACATTCATTACAAAAATCTATATGACGAGTTGTCGATTAGAGCCAATTAGGGTAAACTTTTTCCAAATTTTTATTATGTCCCCCTAGTTATAAAATCTTCGGAAACCATGGAAACGGTTAAAGGCCTCATTTTCAAACTAAAGAACATTTTAATTTTCTCAATTGATAGCAATTAAACACAATATTTTACGGAATCAAACTTCAACCTATCTGCATAAAGCCGAAAACCCCATTCCCTAATATTGCAAAACAAGCCGGGGAAGGCTTTACCAACACTAAAATCCAACATCAAACGAATGATTTCATTAACAGAACCCTAGGAAAAATTCCATACCTTGACAGTGAAGTCGTAGATCGAAGGATTATTGGACTGGCTAGCCATTCTATGTTCGAATCTGAGAGAACACAACACAGGTCTTGGACACTCCGCTAGAACGGACCGAGAAACAGGAACAACAGGCGTGAATTGCGAAGACGGTAAAAGGTTTTGTTTTCCTTGAAGAAGAGAAGCAGATAAAGGTATGAGGTTGAGAACTTTTCTACGCACACTTCGAGTCGAAGAATAGAGCATTGGTTAGTGCAAAAGCAGGGGCGTTGCTCATAATATGTAAAAGTGGATCGTGCAGACACGTGGTTGGTAGATAATACGAGCACGTCAACACGGAGACTGATCATGCCTGTCAGATTTGTTGCATCGGAGATTACGATGGCCCAAAATTTAAAAGGTAAATATATTTTAGTTTTCGGCTTAGTCAGTAAATTAATTTCGATAAACTACAGAAAAAAAGGTAATTTAATTAGACATATGTTTTTCATAAGATTACAATTCAGGTAATTATGACCTTAGGGTATGTTTGAGAGCTTAGGATGAAATGGAATGGAATGGTAATTAATGGAACAGAATGGAATGGAGTGGAATGGAATGAAATGAAATGGATCACTCCATTATTTGGAAGTTTAAATAAAATAAGAGAGGGACTCCTTTGACCATTGTTTGAAAGTGATATTAAAAATGAATGGAATGCAATGACTTGTAATCTTTTTTTCCAAAATTACCCTTGTAAATCTATTTCTACATTTCGCAGTATATACTAATAATATATTTAAAATTTATGAACCTTCACAATGCATTAAAAAAACCTTTTTTTCACCTTATCACCATTAACGTAACTATTATTTATAGCATTGAGGTTAACAGTTCTATAAATTATAATATCCTCTAAGCAATGTTATATTCCGAGCGACAGATGACCCTAGTAGCTGTGGAGGAAAACGTTCGTCAATGGAAGAAGCCAGTTGAAGGAGAAACACAATGGGGGTAGTAACATGTAGCCGCGTAGGTATTTGCTGGACTGGGGTTGTAATTTCATTAATTTTTTTAGGATATTTTTGTCATTAAATTAGGGTTTGGAAGGTAAGTCATGCCATTCTATATGGGAGGTCACAAAATATTAAATTTTGGATGGCAAAGAATGGCTTCCAAAACTATTAATTGTCATTCCATCCTGTCTCAAAATAGACTCCCAAATAATGACTTGAGTCATTTGGGCCATTTCATTCCATTCCTTTCCATCCCTCCACCCACGTTCAAACATATCCTAAAGTGATGCTCTCTTTTTTTTAATGTAAATCACCCGTTAATGCTTAGTTGGTGGTTTAGTTACCTTAGTACCTATTTTTGCAATCTCTTCTAGAATGCAAATACGGGGGGTTACAGAATTCCACGCCATTTTAAGCATGTGATTACCAAATGTTGTCAGCTCCATCGACAAAGAGACTAGCCAATTTTAGTGGCCGACGTAACGAGTGACGCCTCTTTGTATTGGTTATTTTACATTTTTGGATTTGTCTGTTGATGAAAAAGGGCACGATGCTCCCACGAGGACACCGCTCCGTTCCACTTGGACATGCCGCACCGCTGAACATTTGCAGTTTCACATTGAGTTTCTATTATGGCCCAAGATAAAAGTGGACTTGTTAGAGAGGATTCTGATGGGATCAGCGGGTGGAAAGACTCCGCACATTGAAGATGGATCGCAGTATGAAGAGGCATAATGACCGTTCAAACGTCAGTGTAAGAATGTTGCCTTCAAATCAATATTATGAATACCGTATCGGGCTTGTAATCGAATTGAGCTCTGAAACAGAACTGTACTGGTACCGGTTGATACCGGGTACCATTTTGAGATATTTTTTAAATTTATAAAATAGTCCTTAAAATTTTTAAAAATTGCAAAATAGTCCATATTGATATATTATACAGCTGTACTGTATACTGTACTAGTTTACTGTTTACATCAATCACGCTTTCAAAAATCTTAATAATAAATAATAATGACAATTAATTTAAAATAACAATAATTTTTAAATATTTTACATATAAATAATAACCACAATTAATATAAACAAAGACAATCATCATCATA
>JANZLH020000425.1:304474-320113 GCA_026770325.2 Erythroxylum fimbriatum
AACAATCTCATGCATGAATGTGACGCACATTCATGCATGAGATTGTTCCAACCCTCTAGCATGACTGTGCAGAGACGTCCAATTAACCTATTGCTTCTTTGTGCATGATCATGTATGGCAATCGTGCCAATTACTCTATATTTATCTTCATCTTTTCTTCTCTTTTTTATATATCCACTCATCACCAAACACATCAAACAATCCTTGAAATATATTATTATGATCAACCTCTTGCCTTAAACAACAATTAATCAAACAAAATACACAAAACACTAACACTAATTACACTAACAAGAATATAAATCTAATTACTAAAAATGTGATTATCATTTAAGAAAAAATTAAAAACTCACTATAATTCTTAGAAAATATAGTATAATTTACACATATCATAATCCCCTTAGTAATTTTCTCTTTCTCTCTTGATGTGCATTCTTGAAAATTTTGGAGTTTCTTTCTTTTCAAATAGTGCAGAGTTTAGCGCCAAATGCAATCATAATTATAACTTTATCCCCTCTATACTGGCTTTTGTATCCCAGTATCCAGTCGAAGAAATCCTTCCAGTTGTAGACACAATTGTGAAAAATGTCTTGTCAATTATGTCATGGACGGAGTCAGACTCAATTTTAAAGGGGGGCCGAAAATTTTAAAGGTAGGATTTTTTTTTAAGGGGGCCACTTATATTTATAATTTTAAAAATTGTAATTATATAAGTAATTTTATAAAAAAAATTTGAAAGAGGTAATTTTAAAAAAAAAATTGAAAGGGGCCACCTATACATCTCCGTCCATGAATTATGTCTTTCTAGATTGCCCTGAAAAAACACAATTGAAGTATATATGATTTGGGGATTCTACAGCCTTATTACATAGCCAACGTATAGAAAGATTAGTTAGGAAAGTAATCCTGTCAAGGGTCAGTGGTCAAAGTGACATGGTTATCCTAGAATAATGCACTCTAACCTATTTTATGCCCCTAAAATAACCTAGCTCATTAGGATAATAGCTCCGTAGGCCCTGAATGGATTCACATTCATTTAGGGGTTTGAATTTTGTCCAATTGTCAAATAAAAGTGAAGTCCTAGCTCTATCCCCTTCCATGCACGCTACCTTAGCTTCCTCAGTATGTCCCCTATACGTAGTTTGATTCTTAGTTTCGTTTAGCTCCAATATACGTACCCTTATCCTTCAGATAGGTTGCATTTAGTCCATAAAGATTATTTATCTGTCATCAATCTCCACACTCTTTTCCTAATTAATAACTTATTAATTGGTGCTACTTATATCGTGTATTCCCATTCCTTCTCTATCTTTAGGCATGGTTACTTCACTCCAACAGTCTTTGGCCATGAATCTGTCATTCTTCCCACCACTTTAAAGGATTTTTCTCATCATTTTCTCCACGAAGTTCATCATTCCTTTAACCAAGAATATATATATATATATATACATGAAGTTGAGTATTGCCTTTATTAGTGTCATTCTTCTCATAAAAGAAATGCACCTATTAGCCCAATAAGATATTCTTTTCTGCATCTTTTCTGTTAAAGTCATACACCTAAATAATCTTTTGGAAGATACTGGTAAATCTAGGTATTTAATGGTATTTGTTTTATCTTCAATCCAATAATTATTTCAAGCTATAAAGCCCTATTGAATCTATGCTTTTGGAGATTATCAGACAGCTCATTTGATCATTTAACTTCAACCCTGACATCACTTATAAATTTGCATTGAAACCATTAGGGGAGCGTCAAATCATCCACAAACATCAACTGAGATATTCTCAATTCCTTATATCTATAATGATATTTAAAGCTCGGCTCCATCCAAATATTGTACTCTAAAAGCCTAGATAGAACCTCCATATATAAGGTAAAAGTACGGGGAGAGTGATCACCCTGCCTCACTCCTTTCTTTCCTTTGATTAGTAATGCATAAGATACGGCAGTAAGGCACATTAGTACTGTAACCACTTCCTAAATTTCTTTGGGAAGTTAAAAGTCTTTGTTGACGTTCCTCTTAGTTAGGATATTACTGTGAAATACTTTGTATTCAAATCCCCATCTTTTAGCCATTTTATTCTTGCCCTCTGCTTAAGTAAGGAATTGTGATCCCTCGTAGCATTCAAATATCCCTTGAGAGCTAGCCTATTTTCTTGTATCCTTCACCATTCATCCGAAGTGTGATTATAAACCTCTAACTATAGAATCAACCCTTATATTTTAGAATAGCAAGCCCTAACTTAGCAACACGTTCATGGAATTCTAAGTTATGATTCCACCTTTTTTTATATACAATAAGATGGCTTACTCTATGAATTTCTCAATAGATAATTTTGTGGTTGACTTTTCAACTAAAAAGTAAAAAAACAGTAATTAAGTTTGTTATTAACCTTCTTACTTTTTTTTTATTACTGTAAAGCGATTCATCAAACTATTTTACTGTGACAGTAATTCCATTTGATTTTTCAACACAAAGGACTATCTTTTTTGTCTATTTATTGTCTTTCTGTAATGGATGGAAACTGTGTGCAATTACAAAGAAAATTGAACAACACAGTAGAGCAGTGTATAGATCAATCGAAACTGGCAATTGGGTTCACTTAACAAAAAATTGTTCGCAGTTTATGAATTTAAGAAATTTAATCTGGGAGCTAAAATAGAAAATAAAATTGTTAAAGCAAAAGATCCAAGGAATTTGTACTCAAAATCAAAATTCTGTGCGAGTACTTGTACAACTATGTTCTATGCGTTTTACAAGCGAAAGGAATTCAATAACAAAGCAAACATCTGGTGATCCATTCAGAATTACAAAATTGTTCATAATATGTTGGCCCTCTCAAGCAGATTGTTCACCGTAATGGAAAATGCATCCTCAAACTTCTCAAGCTGAGAATTTAAGTCTCCATACACCAACCCAGGCAATAGTTCAAATACTATGTACCTTCTCATGTCATCTCGCTCCTTCACAGAGACATTCATTAACCTTTCTATCACATTAACCTTTCTATGTCTCACTTCTTCTTGATCTATATGTACCGAGTATCTGCCGTGATCCTCAGGTAAATGCCAGGGGTATTGATAGTACGCAGTGAAAGGATCGAAAAGTACTGGTATGCAACCAGAAATCAGAGAATCGAAAAAAGATTTTCTAGTTGGACTATCACCAGGAGGCTGTAAACAAAACTCAGACCCGACAAACAGCTCAAGAACCTTCTCAGGTCGACCACATCCACCTGAACTGCAGTTCAAAAACTGACATTTATCGGTTGCTGAAGTGCACTGATCAATCAATATTGTTCTTATGCTCTCGGGTTGATAAGGCCTTGCTGCCCCTGCAAAACTCACAAGACTGTTTCGGGCTGCTCTTATAACCTTTAGCTGCCATGAAACAATATCATCGTCAGAATCTGGATGAAAGAAGGTTGGATGTGGAATTCCGATCTCGTTAACTTCCCAGGGTTGCCTTTCTAGCAGGAGTTTTATTGGGTTCTGCATTTGCTCTAGACGTAAAAGCCTAGTACCCCAAGGAGAATCAATCCTTCTTCTAAAGTCCCATGAAACTTTTCCCAGCACAAACACATGATCCTTACCAGAATTCTGAAGCCAAGTTTTTCTGGGTTCAAGCCACTTGATAAGTTCAAGTGCCAATATGTCCTTTACATCATTGGACACATTCTGGAAATGCCACCTCAGGATGTCTAATCCACCATAATATGGGACATAAAAGAGCTTTGCTTCATTTTCATTGTAAATCCTGCATGGATGCTTCAAAATTTTCGCATGAAATATTGGCTCCAATAGGTACTGATGAGTATTATACCAGCCCTTTCCAAATTCTGTCGACAATGGCTCACCCAATCCTTCATTAGTGAAATATTTACAGAAATCTGCCCATGGAATCATATCTCCACATTGGCCTATCAAGTCCTTATTGAACTTGGACGGTAGATCATAGACATATAAACCCCTTCCCTCACAGGCTGGGAAAGTTCTGTTCGATTTCCAGGATCGATGAAGCTGCATTTGGTCCTCAACAACCTTGTTGGCAATTGCAATTTCTTCATCATACTTCCCTGTGGTAATTTCATCCGTCACAATATATTGTGGATTCTCCCCGACAACCTTTCCAATCCCCTTGATATCAACAGTATTGTCAGGACTGACATCAGTATTTTCTTTCACACTTCCAACACCGTCGCTGGAACTAACATCGATTTCTTTGGTATTGGTAACGTTGGTGTCAGGACTAGTTGAACTGTTGTTAAGAACTGCAATTGGGACTTCAAAGTTAGGCCTGGTACCTGCAGAGAGGCAATAAAGATTGTTGACCTTCCGAGAGGAGATGCAAACATGAACACCGTTGGCGGAGATAATAGTAGTGGATGATGCCCACAGAAAAATGAGAATGAACAGAAGAATTACAGAAGGGATTCGCAGCAGAACCTTAGGCAAAAATGTAAAAAAGAAACAATCTTCTTTCGGTTCAGCCTTTTTTGATGGTCTAGATTTTCTCTTGGACACATAAATTGCCATTTTCAGAAAAACGCTGTTGTTGCTTTCACAGTTTTCCTTCTGGTTTTCTAGTAGCAGATTGTCACCAAACACAGTAGTTGTCTTTGAAATTGGCTGCACGTATCAGGGTCACCACCTGGTTTGCTTGCACGTTTGTGTCCATGAATTGTGAGAATTGATGATTTGAAACTAAAAAAGGAAAAAGAAGAAATGGTTAGTGAGACTCGACGACAGACCTTTCTGTCGCTTATAAAATGCCATGTTTGTGCATCATCCACTCCAGGTCAATTTAATAAACATATTGAAACATGACTTGACACAGCTAGTTTAAGAATACTTATTGTTTGGTACATGTGAAAGCAGAAAATGCTGCTTTGTTCAGCAACGTAGCACTTTCTAAGCGACCCTGCATATCATAGTCATTTGCTCCAAAAATTGAAAAATAAAAGAATTCTACAATAGTTATTTTTTGAAGTTCATCAGTAGGAAAAAAAAATACAACATTAAAAACATATAATTCGTTATTCTAAAATTTGAGGACACCATGTTTGACTGTTTTAAACAAATAATAATGTCGTTCTTTATTTAATGTATTTAACATTAAAAATATCAAACATATTGAGGAAGGAAAAGTGGGAAAATATTTTTTAAACACTTGTTAAACGATTTAATTGTTCCATCCACGATTTAATTGTTCCATCCACGATGGATTTGTCCAATATGTTTGAGAACTTATTCAATTAGGTCTCATTTGGTAATCAGTAATAAAGGATTCAAAATACAAAATGAGAATGAGAAATGGGAATTAGAATAAGAATGAAATTAATGACTATGCGTGTTTGGTATGAGATCATTAAATAACAATAACAACATCTAGTGAAAGTCCCACTAAAATGCAGATATGAAGAAGTTCAATAGTACGCAACCTTACCTCTATTAAGTAGAAAGACTGTTTTTGATATACCTATGCACGTAACATAAAATAATGATAGTATGAAATATAAATAAATACGTATAAATAAAAATATAAAAATATAAAATGCAATACATAATATATAACATAAAGAATATGATAACAAATAACAATAAAAGATAAATACGTAAATAAATACACCAACCAGAGAAAAGATAAGTATAAAAATAAATCAAAGCAGTCATTATAAGAAAGTAATTGGACTAAGTAAGAAACTGCTTAGGCAAAAAAAACAAGGAGGGAAGTGTTATGTAATAAAAAAGGCTAATTATAAAGCGAAAGACTCAAAGGAAAATGTTTATAAGACTTAAGAGAACGAGAAAGACCTCTCCAAGTGAGATCCCTTATCTGAATCCTAGTATATCAAAAATTTCTATTACAGGTCATTTACTTGATAAGTTATAGCAGGGCCATATCATTCTTAATTACTTGCCCCAGTTCTTCTTAGGCTTTCCTTTCTTTCTCTTACAGTTTCTGAGTACTATTTTCTTGCATCTCCTCACTGGAGCATCGGGGTATCTCTTTTTAAAATTTCTTAACCACCTAAGCTTCGTCTATCTTAATTTATCATTAATATTGGCTACCTTTAATTTGTCTCTTACCAATACATTCTTAACTTTTTCTCTTCTCGTAAGATTATACATACAACGGAGCATCCTAATCTTTGCTACCATTAGCTTATGACCATGCACTTATTTGATAAGCTAACACTCTGAAATGATAAAGCATGGCCAGCCTAATCTCTAAATGATATAATTTACCTTAAGCTGGAGCAATATCTTCTTATCGCATAAAACTCCTAATGCACTTCTCCATTTAAGCCACCCTGATATGATATGGTGGACCGATCTCTCCATTGCTATGGATGATAAACCCTAAATATTTAAAACACTCGTTTCGTGTACAAATTCTTAACCAATCTTTACTTCCACATTAGAAGCCACCCTTTCACCCAAAAAGTTATACTTTAAGTACTCAGTCTTAATCCTATTCAATTTAAAACCCTTCGACTCTAACGTATTTCTCTAACTTTGTAACTTGAAATTGACACCCTTTTTTGTCTCATCCACTAAGACAATATTGTAAACAAACAACATAAATCAAGGCACTTCTCCTTGAATATTATTGGTGAGCTCATCCATCACTACTACAAACAAAAATAGGCTCAAAGAGGAGCCTTGGTGTCTCAATATCAATAGAAATTTTTTTATATGTCCTTCTATTATTCTTACTTTAGTATTTACCCCTTCATACATTTCCCTACTAACTTGTATGTAAGTTAAAGGAACTCCCTTAACCTCTAAACGCTCCCACATAATTTCCTTAGGTATCTTGTCATAGGCCTTATCCAAATCAATAAAAACTAAGTGTAGATTACTCTGTCTTTCCTTGTAATATTCCATTAATCTTCTTAGGAGACGTAAAGCCTCTATTGTGGATCTTCTTGATATGAAGCCAAATTGGTTCTCCCAGATAGCATCTCCTTTTTCACTCTTTTCTCAATTACCTTCTCCTACAACTTCATGGTGTAACTAAGTATTTTGATACCTATATAGTTATTACAACCTTAGATGTCCCCTTTGTTGTTTTATAAGGGAATTAACATACTCCACTTATATAAAATTTTGGCAAACTTAAGGATCACATTGAAAAGCTTGGATAGCCTAGTAATACACTATTTACTTAGGTTCTTCTACACCTCTATGGGTAACTTATTAGGCCCTACTGCCTTTCCACTTTTTATCTCCCTCAAAGTTCTTTTAATTTTTTCCCTTATAATCTACCTATAATGAGTTAGGTTACGAAATCTCTTAGATGTCCTAAGATCTCTAAAAAGATGTTTTCCTCTATGCCTTCATTAAAAAGGATGTAGAAGTAACTATGTCATCTTCTCTTGATGTCATTCTCAGCCAGGAGCACTTGTTCTACTTCATCTCTTATACAATGAAGTTGATCTAAGTCTCTCCTTTTCCTTTCCTTAGCTCTCGCCAACATAAAATATCCTTTTCTCCCTCTTTAGTTTCCAATCTTTGGTACTATTTCTCATAAGCTTTTCTTTTAGCTACTGAGTTTTTCTTTTTAGTCTCATTTTTAGCCAGTTTGTATTTTACTCTATTAGCTTCTCTCTACTCTCTGGTGTTATCCAATAGAGCTTTATAGGTTCCCTTTTTAATCTTAACCTTTTCTTGTGCATCTTCATTCCACCACTAAGACTCCATCTTACTACCCCTAGGCCCTTTGAAAACTCCCAAGATCTCTTTAGTTGTACTCCTTAAAAGAGTTACTACTCTCTCTCACATTTGTTCAGCATCTCCCTCTAATTTTCATTTAGCTCCAAACATTACTTTATCCTTAAGTTGCTTCATCGTGTCCTCTTTCAGATTCCACCATCTGAATCTAGTACACCTCTTAGGACATCTCTTCTTCCTCCATCCCTTAATTATCATATCCAAAACTAATACTCTATGTTGAGTTGACAAGCAAATGCTCAGTATCACCTTATAATCCTTCCACCTAGGTCAATCACTTTACCTTACAAAGAAGTAGTTAATTTGAGTTTTTGTGATTATACTTTTAAAAATCACCAACTGTTCCTTATTTTTCTAAAAAAATAATTGTATATTGATTGATTTTTTATGAGTTAGTCAATTATGAATTAACTGCATGTGCATGACGTAGTTGTAGCTACTACTGGCAAGTACGAGTTGATCCCCATGAGGACTATAAGTACTATTAATTATCGTTATTTTTATCTAATCTACATAATTGGTTTTGATTTTTAATTTAAAAGAAATAAAACTAAACAAGTAAAATAAATGGCAACAAGATTAGCTCAGAGAATTAAGACAACACTTAGTAAACTATCAATTCATAAAAATAGTATCTAGGTTTCAAATCCCCCTAAAATCCTTAACAGATTATTTTATTATGTAATTGTTTTATTGATTTATTGGACCGTGAAGATTCCTATGGTATGCTAATAGTTGACTTTGAGTCTAGCAACTAATCCTAAGGTTTTCAACCAAATTACTCAGGTTAAAGTTTATAGGAATACAAAATTTCTTTCCATCATCTCTCTACCTAGCTTTCCTTTTCCTTCTTTCTACTAATTTTCCCATTTTTCCCTCCCTTTTTTCCTTTTTTGGAAACACTTTTTTTCCTGCCAGAGTCTTTTTCCTCCCTTTTGGGTTGAATGCAGGGTTCGACAGTGGAGGCTCCAGCCTTATCGAAAGGCTCTCTGCCCTTCCAGGCTACCATAGAGCACGGAGAGTCCTCTTTTTCTAAGGAAGATTTTCTTGTTCTCTCCCGAGATACATTTGCTGTTGGAAATGTTGTCTTGGATGATAACAGTAAGCATATTATTGAAGATCAACAACCACATAACCAATCTATTGCTGTGTGGAAAAATAAGGTTCATATTTAACATTTACAAAGGACATCTCACTCATTATCAGAATGTGGTTGAGGATGAAGTAGTTACCCCCTACTATTGAATTATTGAAAGTAGGAATGCAAGCTTGCTCAAGTGCTTTAGTTGATTTCTTTTGGTCTAAGAGACCAACCTTCCCGATTGTGGAAGCTTAGGCCAAAGCTCGGTGGAGTAAGAAGGGATAAGACAAAGTGATGCTCATGGTAGATGGATCCACTCTTTTTAAATTTACGGATGATACCAACTTAACAAAACTTGTTGAGCAGGGGCTTTTGCATATTGGGAATCAACCCCTTTTTGTTTAGACGTGGAAACTGAGTATGACTCTTGATAGAAGCTCAATTGATTTGTTGCCTCTGTGGGTGAACTTTCATAACTTACCTATAGAGTTTTGGACAATTTCTAGACTTAGCTTTCTAGTTAGTTCCATAAGGAAGCCCATCTGTATAGATACATAGACAACAATAACGTAGAGACTTTGTTATGCTAAGATATGAATAGAAGTCCAGAAATCTACCTCTCTTCCTAATAAGCTTTCTATCATGAGACTAAGTGAATTGGGTGATTTTGAACAAGTTGAGATTTCAATTACCTATTTATGGAGGCCTAGCAATACTACCAAACAATGGAGACCAACTAGTAAGACATTTATATCTGGCTGGTATGATGACCATGGCGACTGAGAGGGATACTTATGCTCATAAACAAGTTTCTACTACACTTGAACAATATGAGCATATGGAGAATTAGGGCAATGGGAATGCATCTTTAGGTAAGACTTCTGAGGAAATGGCTCAGTAGATTACTTTAATAGAAGTTACTACTGCACTTGAAAAACTGAGCTTATGGAGAATTAGGGCAATAGGAATTCTCCTTCAAATAAGACATATGAGGAAGTGGCTCAACATATTACTTTTACAAAGGAACCTGGTCAGCAACCTGGGGTGATTGCTAATATAAGACAAGCAAAGATTAGTGTCACAAAGGGAGCTACACCTCTGCAAATGAAACTGCTAGTTAATGATCCAGATATACCAGATACTATTGCAGTTGATAATGTACTGGAGGAACCATTGGAAGCTACAAGTCTTAACGTACTTGCGTCAATACAATTATCTAGGCTGATACTAGAATTTTGAACAACACAATCTGAAGGAGATCAACACAAAAAAAGGGTAAGAAGACATCAATAGGGGACTCCCCCTCATATGTAAATCCTAGTATGAAACACTAGAGGGATGAATAAGCCTCTTAAAAAACTAGTTACGAAGGAGATGATAAGAGAGATGAAACTTGTTTTCATTAGTTTGCTTGAAACTAAAATAAAAAACCCTCATATCCTCTCTAGATTAAGTTTTTTGGGTGCTCATTGAGAGATGATATCCAACATTAACTCTCACTTAAGTGGCTAGATTATCTGTCTTTTTAACTCTTGTCTAATTTTAGTAAAGGCTATAGAAGAAACTGATTAATTGATTCATCTTTGATGTCTCACTTTTATATGCTTCTAATTTTAGCTTCCAATGAGATAAATTATAGAGGGACCTACAATGCATTCAACCCTTAATTCAACTACCTTGGTTGGTGGTAGGTGATTTTAATTGCTCCCTTACTTTAACAGAAATTGAGGGGGGTCGGGATGTGCATCTATGACTTATAAAGGAATTAGCTACCTTCCTCATGCATATGGATTTAGTGGATCGCAATCACACCAGACGATTCCTTACTTGGTCAAATAACCAACATGGTAGATGGTTACTTAGAAAGAAACTTGATCGTGCTCTTGTTAACTCCCTATGGCTGATAGAATTTAATAATTCTTTTGTTCATTTTGGTAAGAACTTGACATTAGATCACTCTTTTATCCTCTTACGTCTTGCTTCTTTCAACATACAAGGCTCTCCCTTCATATTTTTTAATGCATTTACTGGTTTGGAGGGATTCCAGGAAGTCGTTGCTAACTGTTGGGTATCTAAAGTAGAAGATTACAATTCTTACCAACTCATAACTAAACTCAGATTGATGAAAGTTGTGCTGAACATTTTTATGTTGCAAAAGAATCTCAATTTTTAGCTCCTCAAAGAGCATCTTCAATAAGCATAGAAAAATTTTTATTTGTCTCCACATAACTCTGAATACAAAGAGTTAGAATGAACTTGTTTACATAAATATCATGATGCTCTTCAGTTTCAAAATTTGTGATGAGACAGAAGGCAAGGGTAAATTGGTTAAAGGATGGGGATGCCAATACACAATTTTTTCATTCTTCTTTAATTGTAAAGAAACCATTCTTTAATTTGCATCCCTTTAAGTCCCCTGGTCCAAATGGCTTTAATGCTATGTTTTTCCAATCTAATTGGGACATCACAGGACCACTATTTATAACCATTGTTCTAGAATTTTTTAATTCTCAAGATTGCTTCAGGAAATTAATTCTACACATATCTGTCTAGTACTAAAATAATCGAATCTTAGCAACTTATGTTATTTCTACCCTATTTCATATTGTAATACAATCTGTAAGGTGATATCCAAGATCATTACTGATTGTTTTAAATTGGTTGTCTCCAACATAGTTGATGAAGCATAAAGTGCTTTTCTCTTGAGCCATTCTATTGGTGATAATGTTTTATTACTTCAGGAGCTGATTAAATATTATAAATTTGGTAAGAAGATCAATAGTTGCTTCTTAAAAATCGATTTCTACAAAGCTTTTAACACTATTAGCTAGTAGTATATTCAGTTTTGCCTAGAAGCCTTACATCTGCCACAACAGTTTATAATATGGATCAAGACGTGCATCCAATCTCCAAACTTTTAGTGTCATAGTGAATGGTGTTCCTTCAAAGTGGCTCAAAAACAACTAAAGTAATTAGACAAGGGGACCCCTTATCCCTTTATTTATTTACCCTTGCAATATAAGGATTCTTTAGGCTATTACGTAAACTTATCAGCTACAATCGTGCCTTCAAGTTTCATTATACATGTCGAGAGGAAAACCTTACTCATCTTATATACACTAATGATTTGATCTTATTTTTTGTAGCTAATTCACACTCTATCACAATGTTGATGCATATATTGGATTTGTTTGCGGGATGGTCTGGCTTGAAATCAAATTCAGATAAAATTTATATATAACACTAAGCTTATGTGAGAAATATTGATGCTCTTAGTGGTCTTATAGGTTTGGATATCCAACCTCTACCTTTTTCCTATTTGGGCATTCCTATAACAACCTCTAAACCGAAGTTTATAGAATGTTTACCAATTATTGAAAGGATGAAATCCAAGGTCTTAGCATGGCAGAATTGATTTTTGTCCTATGTGGCCTGACTTACTTTTATCATATCAGTTCTTAGCAGTATGCATATGCATTGGACTGCTCATGTTGTTATCCCTAAGAAGGTTATGAAGGAAATGGATCGAATTACAAAGTCCTTTCTATAGTCTGGCAGACTTGATGACTCAAGAAAAGCAAATATCAAATGGTCTGAAGTGATAGTCCTTAAAAAGTTTGGTGGACTCAGAATCACCTCTAGTTCTAAAATGAAAAATGTCTTAATGTGCAAAAGGATTTGGCGGGTCATAATAGATCATAAATCTCTCCAGATTAAATGATTATATGAATCATATTTGAGGTGCACAAACATTTGGATAGCTTATTTTTCTAAAGAGTCAACAAATAATAAAGCTTAGACATATAATCTATCCTTGTATCTAATATACAATTGGGAATGGTAAAAGGATATTGATTTGGTATGATAATTAGTTGGACATTAGTTTTTTGGTGTAATCAACAAAATTTTCTCACCTTAGATACCGAATGCCATTATAGCTCAAAATCTCCTCCCTACTTATGGAACGGACATAACATGGTAACTTTAGGGGATTCTAAGCCCTAGCTGCTCATTTTCCTACTCTGCGGGTGGTCCAAATGAAGATACACTAATTTGGACACTGACTTCAAATGGTCAGTATATAAATCAATCTTGTTATAAATTGTTCACTAACACTAACACAGAAGTCCCTTAATTCTCTCTTATTTGGAAACACTCTCTATGCCCAAAATTTTCTTTTATTTCTTAGCTTATGATCAGAAATAGACTTCAAACTAAGAATCAATGGCACAGAAGCGATGATGTGTTATGTCTGCTAAACAACAGCGAGGTTGAGTATAGAGAACATTTGTTTTTTCAATATAGCTTTTCTAAATCTATTTAGTGTAGTATGATACAAATGTTACCACATAATAACAGTGGCTACATATGGGAGTAGGTTTTGAGTTGGGTTATCATAAATTATAGACAAGGGCACATTAATTCGATACTGTACAAAGGAGTCTTCATCATTACCATTTACAACATTTGGAGGGAAAGAAATCGACGTAGATTCACAGATGAAAAACAAGAGAAATACCAACTGGCTACTAGAATAGTGAACCATATTCGAGCACATTCGGTGGCACACCATGCTTAGCAAATTCTTTATATGGAGTTGAAATGTCGGAGGAATCTATAGTTATCTTGTTGGACCTCGAACTTTCGGTGGAAATTAGAAATATTAAAATGAATTTAAATGAGTGTTTTTGTATATGAATTGTGTTAGAGATGTTTTTGTGCTTTAAGAAAATTAATGAGAAAAGAATTGATTAGTTTTGATGTCTTTGATATTTGAGTAGATTTGTATGGGTTATGAGAGTAAAGTGAATGAGTTGATTGAAATGGAAGTTGAAAATTAAGAAATAAAGAGTGAAAGTGTGAGAAGTTGTTGAATTGAGAAAGTTTGACTTTTTGGTCATAGAGAGTTGACTTTTTGATTTAGGCATAATTTGAGAAAATGATCTCCATGAAAATTGATATAATTTGGAGTTAAATTCAGAAAGTTTGATTGAAAAGAAGTAAGGGGCCGGTTTGGAGAGCTTGATCAGACTATGAACATAGTTGGGATTTTTAAGCATATCTTGAGCTATAAAGCTCCGTTTGAGGTGATTTTTGTGTCAAAATAAACAAGAGACATAGAGATATGTTTTATATGCAGAAGTCAAATCGAAATTCGGATTTAATGATTTCCAATTTCGATTCACAAACAAGAGAAATGAATTTAAGCATAATGACTGTTTTATATGGGCACGCCTTTGAGCAAGTTGTGAGCATATTTTTGGGCTATTATGAGCAAGAAGATGAATAGATGATGGTCAAGTAAATTCCCTTTGTGGCTTGAGATGTTATGAGAACGATGTGGAACCGATGATGGCTTATGAGGGTACTTTGAAGTAACCCTAACAAGGAAGCCGCTTATGCTTTATAAGGGTTAAATGAATTAACCCTACATGTTTCATGATTTTCGAAGAGTGTTGAAAAAAAATACTAAGGAGTAATGACGAAGATCATGTTTCATGTTTTCACAAGCGTTGGATTCCGGACTCAAGCGGAGTCCAACATATGTGGCATGGTTCAAGCGTTGGGTTCCGAAAATGGGATCCAACATGTATGGTATCAAAGCAAGAAGAGAAATGAATGATGATTAAGGAAACTTCTTTGGAACAAGTTCAGTATGTATGATCAGAGCAAGGGTTGGGTTCCGGAAACGGGATCTAGCAGAGCTCTTAGTGCCTGAATATAAGCTTGATTATTGAGTTGTGTTTCGAATGAGTTAGAGGATTTGGTTGCAAGTTATTGGAGTTAATTGATGTCGAGTTTCGGAAAAGTTATAGTAGAGTAAGAAAGTGAAAATTCTAGAAAGTGGGGAAGACGAGTCTTCTGTAAACGTTCATCGTTGTTCGCCGTAGCTAAATCTTTTTAGTTCACCGCGACGATCTTTGCAAAAATTCCTGAGAAAATCTAGTTTCTAGAGTGTTCGCCACGGACATCTTTTTGTTCTCGCAGTGGCCATCCTTTTTGTTCTCGCCGCAGCGAAGTTATTGGACCCCGTCTCCGAGACCCAACATTCAGACCCACACAGCATAGAGGACCCAAAATCGTACACCACGACTACAACTAGGAAAGAAAATTTTAATTAGAAGATTGGGGTTGGCTTTTTGATAAAAATGTTCCCTCGGTTCTAACGATACCAACGCCACTGGAATCGCTCAATTTGGACTTGAAAAGAAGAAGTTATGATTAAAATACCATCTTAAAGAAAACAGCAAAACCAACCCTCTACCGACTTCAAGACAAAATCCGAAAGTCTAGGAGACTTTATTGCCACACGGTTCCTTCATAGAACTTGTAGCATTATGTCTCTAGTTTAATTTAAAACAAGATTTGCCTCGATCCGAGCTCCGTAGCTCCGGATATTGCAAAATTAGTAAAGGATACTCAGACTTTTTCAACCGATCACCATACTTTGATTCAAAACATATTTTTCTATATAAAAGAAATACTGATAAATCGAGTGTAGAAAGATAGAAAATTTTCTTATAAATCCAACGCTTCGAAAATGGAGTCAATCGGAGGTCTACGCAAAAAGTTAGAGCCAAAAGAGTGAAGGAAGGTCGGACTGACCAGCAACCCACAAAAGTCGCCCAACCGAAAGTCGCCCAGCGCTCGTGCGCTGGGCGGGCTGATCGCTCGGGTCGCATGGGCGATCGCCCGAGCCATCGGACGGGCCCTCGCCGAGCGAGTGCGTGCGATCGTACGGGCGCTCACACGCGGGCGCCCAGAGCCTTCAACAAACCTGACAGATTGACATCCAAACTTTAAACCCTCATATCTTTTG